>PVJX010014183.1:0-45546 GCA_004027295.1 Dolichotis patagonum
GTTAATAAATTGCCCAGGTTGGGCTCCAACTTTCAATCCTCCTGACTCATTTTCCCAGAATGCAGGGATTACAGGTACACGCCATGACATCCAGCTAAGAAACCAGTTTTATGGGGTAATTGTGGTGGGCTGAGTGTGATCCAGAAGAGTACCTCAGTCTTGTTTTCATATCTTGAGATGAATCTTCATGATTTAAGGGACAATTTGTTTCCAAGAGTTGATTCTTGCTTGGGACAATCTCAGTTTTGTGAGGCTCTGGTGGAATCTAAACTGACCCCAGGTTTAGAGCCATGAAGACTTCCAGATATAACTGAATATCTCTGTAAACCTCTTATCTTGATATTCTCAATCTGGAAGGGGAATGTGATAGGCTAGGTAAATTTAGGACTAATAAATTATCTTGAGTTGAGGTGCTTTCAGGACTCTGTTATAAATTCAAGCCTAGGGGCCGGGGATTTAGCTCAGTGGCTTAAGCGCCTGCCTGGCAAGCTCGAGGTCGTGAGTTCGATCCCTGGTACCAAAAATAAATAAATAAATAAATAAATAAATAAATAAATTCAAGCCTAGTCTGGGCAATTA
The DNA here is from genome assembly GCA_004027295.1 of Dolichotis patagonum. NCBI lineage: Eukaryota > Metazoa > Chordata > Mammalia > Rodentia > Caviidae > Dolichotis > Dolichotis patagonum. The sequence goes on from PVJX010014183.1 coordinate 580, forward strand.
AGTCATTAATCAATTAAGTGATTTAACAAGACCCTGTCTCAAAATAAAAAATAATCAACAGGCTGGGGACATAGCTCAATGTGAAGATGCATGGATTTAAGTCCCCAGCATTGTAAAGTAAAGGCTTGGAGTACAGTTGAGAACTAGAGTCCTGAGGGAAAATGACTGTCAATTCAAACCCAGCTTGGATGATTTAACGAGAGTGTCTCAAACATAAAAATGCACTGGAAATGTAGCCTAGTGAGAGACCCTGTGTTCAATCTCCAGTACCAGAAACAATAAATCAAAACCTGTTTTATTAATGTTTAGACAGACATTCACTAAATGGCTAAAATGCCTAAATGCAGAGTTGAAGATTAGTAGACCCAGTTTTACAAAAAGACAGTCAAGCTTGTTCTACTTTTAGTTATCTGTTGAGTATCCAAAGACACCAGTAGGCAGTCATAGTTTTTAGCAAAAAACACTTTAAAATCCTTGATCATCTCAGAAGAAATCACAAATCATGCTTAGGTGTTTGCCCTCTGTCCTAATGGTGGTCTTTCCATCAATACTTCAATAATCTTTTAAGGATATAACTTTAGGTTCCTATTTTAGAGAAATGGAAACTGAGGCATAGGGAGGTGAAGTATATTGTTTAAGGACACAGCTACAGCTAGATGTGGTAGAGCGTGATTGTAACCCCAGTACTCAGCTGGGTGAGGCAGAGAGTATCACAAAATTGAGGCTAGTTTGAATTCCAGGCCAGTATGACTTACACAGTGAGTTCAAGGCCAATCTGGACTACCTAGTGAGAACTTATCTAAAAAAAAAAAAGAACATAGTTATATCTGGATGTGGTGGGGAACACTTTTTCAACCCCAGAACCCTGAGAGGCTTGAGGCACAAGTTTAAGGCCTGCCTGAACAACTCAGTGAGAACTGTTTGTAAGTAAACATTTAACAAAGACTGGGGATGTAGCTTGGTGGAAAGGCCTTGGGTTCAATCCCCAGTTCCACAAACAAACAAAACATAGCTGTGGCATAGCTAGAATTCATCCTCAAGCAGTCTGACTCCAGAGCCTATATGTATTTCTGTCTTAACACTGAGCCTCAGATGTTCCTTACCACTCTTTAGAGATACGGTGTCATAAAATTGTTCAATCTGGGCTCGAACTTGTGATCTTGTTGCTTCAGCCTCCCAGAGTGCTGGGATCACAGGTGTGTGCCACCATGCCCAGCTCAGAGCCTATACTCTTAAATACTGTATTGGAGAGGTTTACATATTTGCTGAATGCATTAGATTAATTCTTCCTCCTCGCTCACTCCACGCACCCTTTTACCTTTTTTCTCTCAAATCTACTTTGTTCACCTCAGTTCTCCAGTTCTCTCCTTGGCCCAAACACTCAACTGGTATTTGTTCTAGAAAGCATGGTATTTGTTCAATAGACTGGTAGCTTTTAACCTTTTTTTCAAGTCTATTTTATTCAAACATAAAAACAAAGAAAAGAGGAGGAGGAGGAGAAGGAGGAAGAAGAAGAAAAAGAAGCCAGGGCCTTCAGACTGATACATTCCCAGCCCTTTAAACAAAATCTTGTGCTTTTTGAGGCAGAATCTTGCTAAATCGATACATTATCTAAGCTAGGCTCAAATTTGTGATCTTTTTGCCTCAGCTTCACAGAGTGCTGGAATTATAGGCATGCATCATCATGCTTAACTAACCTGTAAGTTTCAGACCGTTAAACATTTGGTTGATGGCCACATGTGGTGGCACATGCCTGCAAGTGCGGTACTTGGAGTTGAGGCAGGAGGATGGCCATGAGTTCAAGGCCAATTTGGGCTCCACAGTGAGTTCAAGACCAGCCCTAGGGCTGGGGATTTAGCTCATAAGCGGCATAAGCGTCTGCCTGGCAAGCGCGAGGTCCTGAGTTCAATCACCAGTACAAAAAAAAAAAAAAAAAAATTGGGTAAAGACCAACAAAACTACATGGCAAGACCCTGTCTCAAAAAATCAAAATAAATAAATACAATTTTAAAAATTGGTTGATGAAAGATGTGGTTATCTACCCAGATTAACTTTCAGATCATAACTGAGTTCACCTGTAATCAGGAGCCTGAAGAAGGATTGCCAGTTTGGGGCTAGCCTGGGAAATACGGAGACTTTATAAAAACAAACAGAAAAACGCACAAATACATACACAAAAGTTTCATGGACGATACTGGGTATAGCGGTCAGCGGATGGAGCACTGATCATTCCAAACCTACCATTAACCCTTAGGTTCTCTTCCAATTTTCTATAACGTGTATAGCACACAGTAGATGTATGACACAGTACTCGCTCACAGGTTTATTAAATTCATTTTTGGGTAGCTCGTTTTTTGTTGTTGTTGTTGTTTGTTGTTTTTTTTTTTTTTTACAGGGTCTCGCTGCGCAGCCCAGGCTGCCCTCGAACTCGAGTAACCTTTCTGCCCCTAAATGGTGGTGTTACAGGCTCGTGGCACCATGCGTAGGTCGACTTTCTTTCTGAACCAACATGTTTGCTACAGGTTTGGAGAAGACCACCAAGCTCTGAAGAGAACCGAACACTCCTAGTCCTGCTGAGCAGAGAGTAAAAGAAAAAGACTGTGAACCAACTCTAGCAGAAGTCCGCGGAGCGACACACGCAATCAGATGCAAATCTGATTTGGGTTAAGGAGCAGGCAGCGGCGCGCAGTATGCTGGGAACTGCGTGACGAACGGCCGCGATGGCTGGGATTTGTAGTATTGCCCCTGGTTAGAATGCGCAAGCGGTTACTGTCGCTACACTAGACCAAGCTGTTCCTAGATAACGTGCAGTCTTTACTTGTTCAGCACAGAATACTGAGTTTCTCCAGGGCAAGTGTACCTGACAGCATTTTCGAAACTACTTGTTACCGAGTAGGGCACGACTGCGCGTGCGCAGCCCTTCTGTCCCAGCATGCATGCGGAGAGCTCCGCCCCCGGAAGTGTCCTCCAGCGAGGCCTCCTTGAGCCGGGTAGCGCAGGCGCAGTGTCCCCGGGCCAAGATGGCGATGCGGTGTTCTGCACGCTGGTTGCTGGTGGCTGTGGGGACCCCCCGGCTGCCGGCTGCAGCGGGGAGGGCGGCGCGCCCACTTTGGGAGGGTATGGTTGGTGCGTCACTGGGTCCCAAACTGAATGTCTCCGCCTTCGCGCCTTTCCTAGGCGCTCGCGGTACCCGGGCGCTGCTGACATTGAGACCCTGTGTCAGCCTCACAGGTGAGGGCAGACTCCAGTGCCAGAGTAGCAGTTCAGGGTTTAGAAGGGAGTCTCTTGACTCCCTACAGCTGAGGGGGTAGCGGGGTGGAGGCGGCTTCCTACTCGGATGTGCAGTTGCTGGGCCGACAGGTAACCAGGAGGTAGGCCCAGAAGTCAAGGGGGCAAGAGCTGCATGGAGCTCGGGGTGGTGGAACACCCCGAAGGCCATGAACTTTCGCCTGTCAGCATTTCTCGAGACCGCTGCTACCTTGCTGTGTCTTTTCCCATCTCTCTACCTCCTGTAGTGGAAGGGAAAAGGCAGCTACCATTCGATGAGTGCTAAGCAGTCAGTAATCTTCCAAAGTTCAGATTGTCACCCTTGTTTTAAAGAATGTGAAGCTAAAAGTCTTAAAGGAATTGACTTGATCATGGTTATAAATTAGATGAATTGTCAATCCTAGAGCTATGGTTTCATAGTTTATGCTCTTCCCAACCACGTGGTAATTGAAAGACAGTGTTTTAGAAAACTTTAAGTCAGTGCTTGTAGTAATAAACAGTTATTGAGCACTTAACCCTGGTACTACGATTACATTTTATAAAGAAACTGAGGCTTAGCTGCTAATTTGTAGCATGTCACAAAGCTAAAAATAATAGATCTTTGCTTTGAAAAAGGAGTAGCTTATTATGGCTCATGGAACTCTACCTTCTTAATTGCTGGATTAATACCAGATTTATATGTAATAAGTCTTGAAGTACTTAACCATATTTTCATGTGCAGTGTGATGGATACCTTCATTTTATTGAGAACAAAAGGAAATACTGAACACTTTATCATGTTCTCATTATTTTGTGTCTCCTAGAATTTGCACAAAAGATATTAAAGCTACTTACACTTTATAAAGAAGGAGCCCTGGCTCCTAGCTAGGTAATTTATTCACAATTTCCTGTTGGGGTCCAATTTTTTAATGGTTAAATAATAGTTATTAATGTGTCCGTAATTGTGGTTATTTTGTGCAGCATAAAAAGTATGGGCAGCCAGGTGCAGTACCCCAGCTACTTAGGAGGCTGAGAATTGAGGCTTTTGAACCTAACCTGGGAAACTTAGCAAAAGACTCAGTCTCAGAATGGAAAAGTATAAAGGAAGCCAGGCATGTCTTCCCAACACTCAGTGGCTGAAGCAGCAGAATCACCACAAATTCAAGGCCAATTTAGGCTATGTAGTGGGTTCAAGGGCAGCTTGAACTAAATAGTGGGACCCTGCCTTAGTAAAACAAAACAAAAAAGGTGGGGTCCAGGTGTGGTGGTGAATGCCTGTAATCCCAGCAGTCTGGTAGGTTGAAGCAGGATTGGGAGTTTGAGACCAACCTAGGAAATTATTGAAACCCTCTTTCAAATTAGAAAAAGGGCTAGGAATGTAGTTCCCTCTAAAGAGTCTGGGTTCAAACCCCACCCCAAGACAAAAAGGAAAAAAAAAAGCATGGGGTTTGAAGACAACAAATTTGCCTTCACCAGAATGTGTGCCCCAGATGCAGTATTTAATCCCTTGAGCCTGTCTCTCTTCCTCTCTTTTCTTGTTTTGTTTTCTTTTTGAGACAGTATCTCGCTATGCAGTTCAATCTGGCCTTGAGCTCACTTTGTAACCCAGGCTGATCTCTAACTCACAACAATCCTCCTGCCTCTGTTTCCAGAGTGCTGGGATTATAGGTTTGGACCAACACTCCCCTCAATATTTACAATGAATTTTTATGGTTAAGAGAGTCTTATTGAGCATGGTGGCCCATCCCTGTAATCCTGGCATTTGGGAGGCTGAGGCAGGAAGATCATTAAGAAGTTTGAGATGAGAGTGGTGAAAGTAACTCACTCCTGTAATCCCAGCACTTGGGAGGCCAAGGCAGCAGGATTGTTGCAAGTTTGAGACCAGCCTGAGCTACAAAGTGAGCTCAAGGCCAACCTGAACTGTATAGTGAGACTGTCTCAAAAAGACAAAAATAAATAAATTATTGAGGCCCATCCTATGCTAGTCACTAACCTCACAGGTGTATGTAAAATATGGATGAATTCAAGCACCTCAGCCTAGCCAATTTCTATAGCTTATTAGCAAGTACTCTAGAACCTGTCTCTGAACTTTTTATTTTTTAACTAAAAAAAATTTTTATAGGAACTGGGATGTGTTAATTACATTTACCAAATCCATAAAAGGAAGGGAAAGGTGCCAAAAAAGAGATCAAGGGATGGATGGAAGTCGGAAGGAGGAAAGGGAAAGGGGATGAAAAAAGGAATTAAGTGTTATGTACATGCGCCACCTTTCCACAAGAAATATAAACATACTACACACATGTGCTAATAAACTAAAAGAAAAAACAATTTGTTGTTGAAGCAGGGTCTCACGGTATGGTTCAGGCTGGTTTTTAACTCACTGTGTAGCCCTGACTGGTGTGTAACTCATGGCAACCCTCCTGCCTCAACCTCCTGAGTGCTGGGATTCCAGGTGTATCCCATGTCTGGCAGAATATTCTTTAAAAAAACAAAAACAACAACAAAAAAAAACATCTCAGCTGGGTGTAGTGGTGCACACCTGGAATCCCAGCATTTGGGAGGCTAAGGCAGGAGGATTGCTCTGAGTTCAAGGCCAGCCTGAGCTAGCTAGCAAGATCTTGTGTTAAAACAAAACAAAACACCATCTGACTGTGGTGTTCCGGCTGATGTCAAACTCTTGGACCCAAATGATCCTCCTACCTCAGCCCACTGAGTAGCTTGCACTTGGTTTGCCACTGGCCAGTCTCATTCCTTGAAATCCTTAGGTTGGTTTATCAATGGTTGACAAGAAGTAGCAGTTTTAACTTGAACAGGATATTGGGCAGTGTCTGGACATACTGCTTTTGGCCTTCAGTTTGGTGGGAGGGTGTGTGTTGATTTGCTACTGACATCTAGGAGATGAAATCCTCTAGATTTTCTAGTACTTGTCTAGGGTGGAGCCTAAATTTTCTGTTTACAGCAAGCTGATTATGCTACTGAGCCACTACAGTCTGAGAACCAGCCCATAAGTAGATTGGCAGAGTTGCATGACAGTGGAAAAAGGATATGGGGAATTGTTAAGTTTTGAGTGAGATAGGAATTTAGATATTATAGCAGTGGTAAGTGCTCAGGCAGTGTAAGAGTGAGCGAAACCTCTTTAACCATCCTTAAAGTGCAGTCACCTCTCTGGGATATTTGCAGAGGTTATGCTAGTTAAATAATGCAGCAGAATCAGATATACCCAGTTTTGTGACATTGTATTTAAATTGAAGGTAGTGGTTTTAGCCACTTCTTTTTGATACTAGGGATTGAACTCAGGGAGTACTGAGCAGCATCCCTAGCAATTTTTTGAGACAGGATCTTTTCTAAATTGTGTAGGCTGGTCCAGAGTTTGTGATTTTTCCTGCCTTGGACTCCTAAGTAGCTGAGATCATAGGTACATGCCACTGTGCTCCACTGGTTTTAGCCACTTTTGAAGTGCGCTTGAGTTTTGTCTCCGAATGGGCTTGGGAGTATTGTGTCTGTATACCTGCGCCCTGTTTGTTCCCTCACAGATACATCTGGCTGGTCATTTACTCACAGTTTTCTTTGTTGAACACATTCCTAGAGTGATTTTCTTTCTTTTTCCATTTTCAGGAACAAAAAGTTACCCTTTTGTTTGTACTGCCTCCTTCCACACAAGTACCCCTTTGGCCAAAGAAGATTATTACCAGATATTAGGAGTGCCTCGAAATGCCAGCCAGAAAGAGATCAAGAAAGCCTATTACCAGGTCTGTATGGGCATCAGGTTTAGCAGTAAGACTATAGAAGTACAACCATTATTTGGTCCAGTGCTGAATGGTACAGTGTATACCCATACTTTTGGATCATATGCAGCTAATACATATGGTGTGATCTGAGGAAAGTATGCTTTGATGAACACATTTTTCAGTGCATGATGTTTTAGAAGTTAATGCATCACAAAAAAGAGATCAAAGTAAAAACAAATTTTCATTTTGTTTTGTTTGCTTTTTGAGACAGGGTCTAACTTCGTAATGCAGGCTGGCCTTAAACTCATTGTATATCCCAGGTTGACCATGAACTTGTGGCAATCTTATTGGTCTAGGCCCCGTGAGTGCTGGGATTACAGGACTGTGCCACCATGCCTGGTAGCAATGTAGGATTGACAGCTTTTTCATTTTTGCAGTGTTGGGAATTGAACTAAGGGCCTCATGTGTGCTAGACAGATACTCTACCACTAAGCTACAGGTTCAGCTCTTACCTGTTTAGGGCTGGGATTGGATGTAAGCCTTGTGTATAGAAAGCACACACTGTACTACTGAGCTACATTCCTGCCCCCAGACAGCATTTTTTTTTTAAAATCCAAAATGTGCTTATTGGGTTGGATTCCTATTCATTTTTATTCAGGTATTGTTAGTGCTGCTTCCTCCTGAAAGAGCATCCTTCTCTAAACTTTGCTTTTCCTCCTGTAGTCTGGCATAGGGCCATGGAGTAGCCAACACACATGTTCGTGTCTGTGCGTGTCTAAAGACTGTGGGTATTTAATAGCATCCTGGGAATGTAACCTCTGTGAAGTAGGAACTGGGGCTCTATACCAGGCACTCCTTGTGCTTTCTCTTCTCCTCTGGAGATGGATGAAGGAGATCTGTGAGAGGCATGTTCTTGTGAGGAGGTCCTCACTGCCTGAAAGTCAACAACTTTTTAAAAGTGCACAAATCACTAGTTTCTAGTACATTCAGAGTTGTGTAGCCATCACCACAACCAATTTTCATTACTTCATAAAGAAAATTTTCATTGCTTCGTAAAGAAACCCCATGTCAGGGAGATGCAGGGACACACCCATATAGTCTCAGCTCTCTGAGAGGCTGAGGCAAGAGGACTTCCAAGTTTGAGCCCAGTTTGTGAAATTTAGTGATTTAACAGTACCCTGTGTGCCAAAAAATAAAAAAGTGTTGGAGTCATAGCTTAATGTGAAGTCCCTGGATTTACTCCCCATTGCTGCAAAAACAAACAAACAAAAAAAAACCCTAAAAACAGTCCTGTTGTTACTCATTTCCCATTGTCCTCGTCCTCAGTGCAAGGGCCTTTATTCTGTATACCTGGGGATTTGCCTATTTCATTTTCATATAAGTGGAATCATGTAGTGTGGTGTTCTATTTTGTCTTCTTTCACTCAGCCTGATATTTTCAAGGTTCATTCATCCTGTAGCATGTTAACAGTATTTTATTCATTTTTTGTGATTGAGTAATATTTTACTATGTGAAAGGGCCTTATTTTTATTCATCATTTGAAGGATATTTAGATTCTTTGTTAGGTGTTAAGAACAGTGCTTCTTGCTGGGGATTTGGCTCAGTGGTGTAAGCGCCTACCTGACAAGCACGAGGTCATGAGTTCGATCCCCAGTACCAAAAAAAAAAAAAAAAAAAAGAACAGTACTGCTGTAAGCATTCATGTGTGAACATGTGGACATGTTTTCATTTCTCTTGGACATATGCCTAGGAATGTAGTTACTAGGTCATATGGTAACTGGATACTTATAGTCTTTTCAATAACACTAGCCTTTTCAAAATGGCTATACCAGTTTCTCAGCAGTAATGTATGAGAACTATGATTTCTCCACATCCAGGCCAATACTTATTATTTTTAACTTATTATTTTTAAGATTTTAATAAGTATTTTTTTCTTGAGGTAGGGTCTTGCCATGAGTTTAGGCTGTCCTTGGAACTTACAGCCAGTCAAGCCTCCTGGCTCTGCCTCCCAAGTGCTGGGATTACAGGTGTGTACCACCACATCTGCTAATTCTTTTTAATTATAAGCATTTTAGTAGGTATGAAATGGTATCACATTATGATTTTAATTTACTTTTCCCTGGTAACTTTGCAGGTGTTGGCCATTAATGTCTTTGGAGAAATGTATATTTGGATCTTCTGCATTTTGATTGGGTTTTCCTTTTTAATTGGGTTGTAATGGAACTAGGGCATTGACACAGGTAGTAGAAATCCTGACCTAGGTTTTGGGGTTGTTGTTTTTTTGTTAGTTTGTTCTTTTGACTTGTGTAGGAGATTGAAAGTTAACTGTTAGTTTTGATTCTTAGGGTCTTGATAAATATTTATGAGGCTATTTTATAGAAGAAGAATTAAAGTTACTTGTATAACAACAGGACTGGGACAGTTAAACTCACTGCTTTCCCCCACCCCGTAGGATAATTTATTAGAAAAAAGGAATAGGAATGGGACAATTGGAAATAGCAGTAGCTTCTGAGAGACAGGAGGGGTCCTGATTGGATTGGTAGTGAGGAGGGGTCCTGACTGGATTGCTAGTGAGTCCACTTCTCAAAGGAAGTTTTATAGAACAAAATCATGAGGCAGATACATAGGTAAAAATTATGTTCAACCAGTAAGATTGCAACTATAGTCACTTAGGTAGTTTTAATCTAATGGTAGCAAGGGTATGTGACTGACATCATTAAACTTGGTCAGTCTGTAGTTTTAGTCTTGCCTTTAGTCTTAGCAGTTTTAGTTTTAGCTAATCTTAGTGGTTTTAGTTTTAGTGAGTGTGAGAGTCCACCCCTAAAGAGATAATGGGAAATCTCAAAAGGGTAATACCATTAATCCCAGATCTCCATTAATCCCTTAGGGAAGTATGTAAAAGTAGTCATTGTGATTTTAATCTTCAGATGCACCTCCAGTTGCAGTCTTAAAGTATGGTCCTTTCCTGCACTGACTCCCTCGAGGGGCCAGCCCTGCTGACAGCCTACTATATTTCTACCTAATTTACCTATCCATCATCTTCCCCTCTGAAGAACTGCAGTTAGGGGACAAGGGGGGTAGTTTCCATCTAGCTGCTTTGAGCTGAGAAGGATCAGTGTAGGGGAAATCTCAGTCTGGGGCCTGAGAGTGCTAATCTAATGGACCTTAGCTAGAAGTCATGTTACAGTCTAGCAGTTATGAACTCTTTACAAGGTTGATCTGATGAATCCCCGAAAAGGAGCCTGGCACATGTGTCATTGGTTCCATCTGCATGATCACTTGGAGTTTGGCAGCCTCTGGCAAGAATAAACAAATTTCCAAGAAATTAAAGCATATATAACTGTAATCAAACCATAAGCACTAGAATAGAAAGGCAGGCTGCAGAAAGAGCCACATGCAGGAACTGTTCTTAAGGGATTGGAATAGCAGTTGTACCCAATTGGCTGTTAGATCCCTCTACTGATGGAGGTTATCTGTTTTTTTGTTTGTTTTTAATATGGTTTATTAACACTATAGCAAATGCAGACATAAGTCTACATTATACACCTTACAGTTAACAGCTTCAGGTATTTCACTACAAGTTCTTAGAAGTCCTGATTCAAACCTTTAAAGTAAATTCCATATAAAATAAAATACATTAAGTACTCATTTCCTACATGGTGTCTTGTAGCCACATCTATCTATCTATCTGTGTGTGTGTGTGTGTGTGTGTGTGTGTGTGTGTGTGTATATACATGATGACAGTCTTAAAAACTCTTAAATATCAATGTTCCCTTCCAAGAAGGGACAAATTGTAATTTAAAACAAAAGAGTATGCCATCTTACAATGACTTTACATAAATGGCCATGTGTGTAACCTGTACAAAATTAAGCTTTAAAAATTACATACTATAAGCATATCTAAATGTACATTCTTTTCTGTACTACATTTCAGGCAATATTGTAGAACTAATGAGCTTTAAACATTGCTATTACTGGGGCAGGGGAAAAAAATTTGCTATTACCAATTTTGTCTACTGTAGCAAGATACCTTGTTACAACAAAATCTTAGAAAATAAGTCTGAATAATATCTGTTATAGAAATGTCCTACTCTTTACCAACTCCCGCCCTCCCTGCCCCTTCAAAATCATAAGCAGCTGTCTTCTGTGACAGACAAATAATAATGTAAGCACTGGGGCTAGGGGTTTAGCTCAGTGGTATAAACACCTGCCTGCAAGCACCAGGTTGTGAGTTCAATCCCCGGTACCCCAAAAAAAAAAAAAAATTGTGAAAACTCAAAAAAAAAAAAAAAAAAAAAAAGGAATTGTGAAAACTCAGTTCAATTTATGCAGCATATCTCTTGGTGTACTGTCTAGCCATTCTGTCATGTTCTGCTTTGTTGGTCATATACTGAGTGGCAATATTTCCCAACAAAGAGTTGGCAGGATTATACAGTCTATAAGAAGTGAGCAGATAGAAAGACTTTAGAAACAGTTATTGCTGGACTGTAATTATCTTTCATTATATCCAAGCAATAACACCTTGACTGTTAATATTGCAGTGATAGATTGTTGTCTGAAATGTAACCTTTGGAGGTTTGAAGGGATATTCTGGAGTAAAAGTGGTATCTAGGAAGAATATACCACCTTCATACACAGATCTTGGAGGTCCTAGAATGCTAAGTCTCCACTCATAGATGTTGTCACTTTGGGACCAGCACTGGAGTTAAATGGTCTAGAGTGATGTTTGCCAACTCCTTCTGAATCTTCTTGGCGCTGGTGGAGAGGAGCTTGGAGTTTTTTCTCATGCTGACTTTACTCTCCTTCTGTGGGATGTTTGTTTCTTTCTTGGTTTGCTGGTTGGAGGACAAAGGTCTGTTAGCCTGATACTTCTTATTAGTCCTTTTAGTTTAGTTGTAAGAAGACAGAGAAAAGGAATATAGAGACTCTTGTTGAGCTTTTAGAGATTCCACTGTAGTTTTTTCTGTCTTAATGACCCATAGTGGCCAGCTGCCTTGGAGCTGGAAATTTCCACAAGGGGGTCAGTGACTGGAGCCCCTTTTTGTATCTAGCACTTACTACTGTGGTGTTGTTTTTTTGTTTGGGGTTTTGTTGGTACAGGAAATCAAACTCATGACCTCACACCTGCCAGACAGGCACTGTGCCACTGAGCTATATCTCTAGCTATGGTATTGTTTTTATACATCTTTTGATTATACTTTAATGCTGGGTGTTTAAGACCAAAGGCTCACTGCTTTCTCACAATGAGGATCAGGATGCCCACCACCTTGGGAGATAATAAGTTACCATCACAGGACATAGTCCTTTGATGGATCTCGAGCATGGATAATGTACTGATCTCCCCCTTTTTTGTGGTGCAGGATGTCAAACCAAGCACTTGTACATGACAGACTTTTTTTCTTTTTCTTGGGTGAGGTTTTACTTTTTTTTTTTTTTTTTGGTCTTTTTAAGACAGGGTCTCTAAGCAGTTCAGACCTGCCTTGAGCTCACTTTGTAGCCCAGGTTGGTCTCATAATGATCCTTCTATGTCAGCCTCCTAAATGCTGGGATTGCAAGTGTGTGCTACCGTACCCAGCAAGTTTTACATTTATTAAAGGCAGGAAAAGAAAAGTGCCCTGCCGAGTGTGTATGAGCCAGTTATAAGCAGGAAAAGAAGTATGCTTACAGGATGACAGCAGACCACTGTGAAAGAGACAACATAAGAGAATGTTCAAAAGTCAGATTTGTTCGTAAGTCTGACAAAGTGAGTCTTACGTACCTCTGACACAAATATACCATGTAAAGTGTAAAAAGAAACCCACAAAAAATACTGTATGTTATTCTTACTTTTACAGTAGTCTTAAAATGGTGGTATAGGGTTAGAGGAGCTACTTCTACAGTTGGTTTGCATCTATAAATGTTGGTAATGCAAAGTCCATTGGTATCTATGAAAGTTTGTAACTTGAATGTTCATAAGTCAGGGACTTACTATAATGATTTTATGTAGTAGACAGTGGTGTTTGTCTAAAATCTGGTTTTTCTTCATATCTTGGTTACTTAATCCATGTGTCTAACAGACTTTTGGGGTTGGTTCCATTCATATAGACTTATGATGTCTTTATTTGCTTTTGAAAGTAATTTGTTTCTTTCCTCCCTCTTCATTTCCTTTTTTGCTGAGCTACAGTGGTGGCCCCTGTGTGTGTGTGTGTGTGTGTGTGTGTGTGTGTGTGTGTAGCCATGTATATATAGACAGGATCTTCAGGTTTCAGGTTGACCTTGAACTTGCTGCTACCTTCTTGCCTCAGATTCCTGAGCACTGGGATTACAGGCATGTACCACTGTGCCCAGCCCTATTTTAAAATTTCAGTCTCTTAGAATCTTTTGTGCTATAAACCATGTCATGATTTCACTGCTTGCCACAGATCCTTTGTGTGTGTGTGTGTGTGTGTGTGTGTGTGTCCCAGGAGTCAAACTCAGGAACTCACATTTGCCATGCAGGTGCTGTGTTGTTAAGCTAAGTCCCTGGCCCATTGTGAGTCTTTATTCTTTACATGTAAGCCACACACCAGTAGTCCATATGTAATCTCTGAAGTTGCATGTGGTGATTTACTTTGTTTTTCAGACTACAGGCAAGTTATATTTTCACTCCACTACTGTATTTCAGAATGGCCATGCTGATAACTTAGGGTACACTGACAATATTTTTTGGCTATGGAAATTTTAAAATTCCTCTTACGGGCCGGGGATTTAGCTCAGTGGTATAAGTGCCTGCCTGGCAAGCACAAGGTTGTGAGTTTGATCCCTGGTTAAAAAAAAAAAAAAATCCTCTTAAAACTTCTTCAGTGGCCCACACACACTTGTAATCCCAGCTACATGAGTGGCTGAGGCAAGAGGATTGCAAATATGAGGCTAACCTGCACAGCTTAGTGAAATCTTGTGTTAAAGTAAAATAAAGTAAAATAAAAACGATAAGAGATGTAACTTTGTGGTAGAGTACTTTCCTAAGGTCCTAGGTTCAGTCCCCAGTACTGAATAAAGAAGGCAAAATTGTGACTTTCCATTGTAATTCATTATTTTTCCCTTAGCTTGCCAAGAAATATCACCCTGACACGAATAAGGATGATCCCAAAGCTAAGGAGAAATTCTCCCAGCTGGCAGAAGCCTATGAGGTAATGTGACTGTTGTGCATGTGGTTACTGTCATTGAACTCTGTGCATGATCATTGTTTGCTTTGCTGAACAGGATGGTCTGTCTTGTGACATGGTCCCTGGGAAAGTAGTGTCCTTTCACCAAATCACCTTGCAAAAAGAAATACTACAAGAATATTCAGAATTCTTGTGTTAGGTCTATTAACTTGGAATCTCAATAAGGAAATGACTAGAATTCAGTAGCCTACATTAATAAAGTTCCCCAGTAATTCATATTTGTAGCTGAATTTAGGAACATCCAGTGGATTAATTAATTCAGTCCCTTTTTAGTGATTCTGCTGCTTAGAGTATTTCTGCCTTGGGAATGACTGTTTGGTAAGTAGAAGACCATCTTTTCCCTGGAAGACATTAAAATGTGATCAGAGGACAAAGTATACTCTTTTTTTATTTTTTGAAGGTGAAAAGTAGAATATGTTTATTGAGAGAAAGAAAGCTTCTGTCTGAAGAGAGACAGAAGGGGTCCTGAGTGGGGTACCAAGGATTCTGTCTTTTCCAGGGAACTTTATAGAGTACAAAGTATACTCTTACAGAATAACCATTGACCATCCAGAATTGTTGAAAAGTTGACTTTCTCCCATACTTGACCATTCTGAAGGAGTTCTGAATAAGTGGGAGCTCAATAACCTCAATTCATAAATACTTATCAAATGAGTAGTCTTTCTACCTGTCAACTACATCTAATGTATATTAGAGTTTCATATACTCTAATGTATATTAGAGTATACAACTCTAATGTATATTAGAGTTTCCAAAACCAATAGAATGCATGTAAGATCAATTATTTGATTGGCTCGTGTGATTGGGGACTGAGTAGTCCACCATCATTGTCTGCAATCTGGAGAACCAGGGAAACTGGTGTCTGCTCAGTGCAAGAAGTTGGAAGCCTCAGAATGAGAGGCCAGTGATGCAGCTCAGTTAGTGACTGAAGACGTGAAAACGTCTTATAAGGGCTGGGGATTTAGCTCAGCAGCATAAGTGCCTGCCTGGCAAGTGGCAAGGTCATGAGTTCCATCCTCGCTACCAAAAAAAAAAAAAAGTCCTATAGAGTGGTTGGTACAAGTTTGTGTTTGAAGGCTAAAGAACCTGAATCTGATGTCCACAGCAGAAAACACACCTATTCAGAAAGGTTAAGTGCCAGTGACAACTAGCTTACCCCTTCTGCTTTTTCATTGCATCCAGACCCACAGCCTGTTGCATGATGCTGCCCATATTCAGGAAGGATCTTCCCAACTCCCCACATACCAGTCTTCTCTGTAAACAACCCTCTCAGACACACCCAAAGTGTGCTTCACTGGTTTTCTAGGCATTCTTTAATCCAGTCAAGTTACCAGAATCAACTATCACATAAGGAAAGATGTGTGATAGCTTAATTTTTGTTTTGTTTTTTGTCTTTTTGAGACAGGATCTTGCTATGCAGTTCGGGCTAGTCTTGGGCTCACTTTGTAGCCCAGGCTGGTCTCATACTTGGAACAATCCTCCTGTCTCAGCTTCCCACATGGTAGGATTACGGGAGTGAGCCACCACACGTGGTTTGATAGCTTAATTTTTAAATAGTAAAGTAACTGATAATAAAGCAATAAAACTAAAGAGTCTTAGAACCTGCATCTGTTGAAAATAAGATTCAGTTTTTAGTGAGGGGTGATACTAAAAATTTTGTATGTTGATAGTCGTTTGATCCAGTGTTTCTATAGGGACAAGTGCTAGAGAGTTTTGTTCCACTGTCTTACTGATTTTTACCTCCCACGGAAATGCTACTAATGATAGACAACCTGGACATGGTGGCACATACCTATAATCCCAGCTGTTTGGGAGGCTGGAGCAGAAGGATCCCAAGTTCAAGGCGAGAATGGGCTACTTAGATCTTGTCTAAAAGTAAAAAGGGGACTGAGTTTGCAGTTCAGCTCTAGAGTACTTGCCTAGCACATATGAGGCCCTGGATATTTAATCTGTAGTACTGAGCTTAATCAATGAATAAGGCAGAGGAGCCCAAAACAGCAGTTTATCAAATTTTTCAGGAAGGCTGGAACCAAGAACCAAAAGCTACCAGGGAGCCAGAGACTCCTACCTTCTCCTTTCTCTGTCTTTATTCTTTATACCTTGGCTGTGGTCCCTAACAACTACCTTAGGCTATGAGCTGTTTGCCTGAGTCTCTTAGTCCCCTTTTATTCTAAAACGTGTTGCAGACTATGCTGAGTCTTCAGCATACAGTCATATATGTTCAGGTTTTGACATGAAGCTGTTAGTAGGGACTCACTACCTCAAAAGTGCAACTAGTGTTGCATTTTTTTTTTTTCCCTAGAAGGAAGAACATGCTTTTCTGTTTGATCTCTATGGCAGTGCATTTTTAAAAATTTTTAATTATTTTATTTATTTATTTTTGGTACCAGGGATGGAGCTCACAATCTCGAGCTTGCCAGGCAGGCGCTTAAGCCACTGAGCTAAATCCTCGGCTATTTTTAATTTTTTAATCCAAAGGTAGAACATATACAGAGATACAATATGGGGCTGCAAGGATAGCTCAGTGATAAAATCTAGCATTCCTAAAGCCTTGGGCTTGTTCCTTGACACCACAATGAAAGATCAAGATAAAGTGAATATTGCGTTTTTTCCGTCACTCACTAGTTGCACTTTTGAGGTAGTGAGTCCCTACTAACAGCTTTATGTCAAAACCTGAACATATATGACTGTATGCTGAAGACTCAGCATAGTCTGCAACACGTTTACTTATAAGATACATTCTCCCTGCCGCTTGTTACTGCTGTTCCTCCTGCCTGATGTTGCTCTTTCTGTGACTTCCAGACCTGTCTATGAAGAGTAAAGAATAGGAAGTCTATGTTTTCTACCAAGCAGTGTCTCCTGTGAAGAGGTGAAATACGAATCTCTGAAAAGTACAGGGTGGCTTTGAGGTTGTGTGAGGATTAACAAGCATTTCTCCAGCATGGCAACCCCTGCAGGTTTTTTATAAGACATTTTAAAGTATTTCAGGCTCCATGCTTAAAAGTCCAGCAAAGTCATCTCTTTCCTGTCTAGGTGCTGAAGACATAACACCGGCCATTCTAGAGACCCTCACAGAATATTCTTGCACAGGGACCTATTCATAAATACTGTGACTGCCTTACTTGGTATGTGTTTATGTGCCCAGGCCTCAGATGACCAAGAAATGCCTGATGGCTCTGCCTTTGTAATTGTAGGTATTGAGTGATGAAGTGAAGAGAAAGCAGTATGATACCTATGGTTCTGCTGGTTTTGATCCTGGGGCCAGCAGCTCCGGACAGAGTTACTGGAGGGGAGGCCCATCTGTTGACCCGGAGGAGCTATTCAGGAAGATATTTGGGGAGTTCTCATCTTCATCATTTGGAGATTTCCAGAGTGTATTTGATCAACCTCAGGAAGTAAGTTGCTTACTTTAAAGGTTCATTATAATTTTAGGATGTTAAGTGTGATGCAAACAGATTTTGATCAGTTTCTGTTTCTCAGAAAAGCAAAACAGCTATTTGGTAGAAAATAATTACAGTATTTGAAAAATCCTATAGATAGTAATAACAGTATCCATTTTGAGTATATCCTTGAAAGTTGCCTAGCAAGGCAGCACTATTTTCCTCAGAGTTTGTAATTTGTGTATAAGTGATTTGTGTAGGAAAGCTCAATCTAGCAGGAAGATACACTGAATCTCTTTCATATTTATGCTCTTAATAAGACATTGTCAGGGTTGTAGAGGGAGAAGAAATGTTTGATCTAAATTACAACTGTGTACAACATCAAGCTTCATTGTGTGTTGTTACTCAGCTTTCTATATTGTAATAAAATATCTCAAATAAGCAACTTAAAAAGAGAAAAGATTTAGGTTGGCTTATGATTTCATATGTTTCAACCCCTGATCATTTGGCCCCATGTTGTTTATGAGCTTTTGATGAAGAAGCATATCATTGAAGGATATTCACGGTAGATAAAGCAAAGTTGTTCACTTCATTGCAGCTGTACAGGAAAAAAGAGGGAACCATTACCCACAGTCTCCTTCAAGGAATGTCCTCAATGAGCTAAAATTTCCCACTAGGTCTGTCTCTTAAAGATTCCACCGCCTTTAGTAGCATCAAACTGGGGACCAAGCCTTTAAGAAATGGGCCTTTGGGGCCAGGAATATAGCTTGGCGGCCTAAGTGTCTGCCTAGCAAATGCAAGGTCGTTAGTGCAATTCCTGGTACCCTCCCAAAAAAGGAAAAAAAGAAATAGGCCTTTGGGAATACAGCAGATCAAAATGTAGCAAGTACTACAAACAAGTATTATCTGTGAACACTTTTAGCTTGTTGAAAAGTATATTTTCACTTAAATTAGACAGTGTAGCTGGATGTGATGGCACACACCTATAATCCCTGCATTTGGGAGGCTCAGGCAGGAGGATCACCTGAGTTCAAGGCCAGTCTCGCCTACATAGTGAGTTCAAGGTCAATCTCAACTGCACATCGAGATCCTGCCTCTTAAAACAAACAAACAAACAAACAAAAAAACCACAGTCCATTAATCTTGAGAAGCAGGGTAGGAACAGATGAGTCCTGCCTACTGTCACCTAGCAGAGTATAAGTACCAGTAAGTACAGTATTTAAATAGTACCTGCAAGAGGTTCAGGACCTGACCATACAAAAGACATAGTAGTATCAGAGGAACTTTGGAAAGAATACAGTTTTATTATGCTAGTGGGCTGAAGGGAATCTCAGTTCCAGATGATTAGCCCTGCTTTGAGATTAGCAGTCACTTATACAGATTTTTCAGAAGGAGATACAAAAGACAGACAACAAGATATTCTATAATTGGTTATATAGGCTGGGTTGTATGTTGTCAGGCAGACATTCTGCATAAGCTAATTTGGTTTACAATTGTATAATGGGGTGGGGGAGTCAGGATTGTGGTAAGTAGGAAGAATCAGTCATTGTCTTTAACTGAGCCAGTCTGTCCTTGAGAACTTAAAAGCAAGCTAGTATAACAAGATGTACTTTCCAGCTGAATTACATTTATCTTACAAGTTACAGCTGGTATGAGCAATGCCAAGGCTTAGCTGAGTTTTGTGGTTTTTTAGTTGTGGAAACAGGCTGTGCTTCCCAGTCCCATCCTTGAATAGTATTAGAAATACAAGTTTTTAAATTTCCTATATATTCAAAATTGCCTTTACAGTTGTAGAGAATGACAAGCTATATCTTGGTTTCTTTAGTACATCATGGAGTTGACATTCAATCAAGCTGCCAAGGGTGTCAACAAGGAGTTCACCGTGAACATCATGGATACCTGTGAGCGCTGTGATGGCAAAGGGAATGAGCCCGGTACCAAGGTGCAGCATTGCCACTACTGTGGTGGCTCTGGCATGGTAAGGGCACTGCAAAGCCTCATTCTTCCTATTTTCTCCTGTGTGCCTTTCTTGTGTGCTCCTATGGATATTTATTCAGGCATCCCTAGGACCTTGAGACTTCAGAGTTAGGTGGACTATTTAATCTAGAACTGTCGTAGTTACTTTTCTATTGTTGAGACAAAATACCTGATGTGCAAAATTAAGGAAGAAAAGGTTTATTTAGCTCACATTTTGTAGAGGTTTCAGTCCATAATCAGCTGGCTCCAAGGCAGGGTGGCATGGCACAGGGGCAACACTTCAAGGTGGCAGAAGATGACAAAAGCAGCAGGAGCAAAAAAAAGGGGGGGGGTAGCAAACCTCTTTTTCTCCCTTATATTGTTTGCAGGTTACCTGCCCTTGGATGAATATAGCACTCATATCATCTCCGTGCCCTCCTCTGGCACGGGCTCAGAATGAGGACCTTGGCTTCCTGCTAAGTCATTTAGTTAAAACTTCTAAACTTCTCAAGTTGACTCAACAAACAACATTCTTGAGTGATAAGGGCATGTTTTGTAAACACTAGAATGTAAAACTGCTAGTTAAGCTTCTGGACTTCTGAAGTTGACAAAATGTATCAACCATAACTGGAGCAGTCTACACTTTTCCAGTAATGGTCTGTCTTGGTCAGAACATGTACTTTGGGGGCCAGGGTTATGGCTCAGTGGCATAGCACCTGCCTGGCAAGTGCAAGGTTCTGAGTTTGATTCCCAGTACCTGCCCCTCCGAAAGAAAGGAAAGAAAGGGAAGGGAAGGGAAGGGAAGGGAAGGGAAGGGAAAGAGAGAGAGAGAGAGAGAGAGAGAGAGAAAGAAAGAAAGAAAGAAAATGCACTTTGGAATATGTAGATAATTTGAAAATCAGAGGAAAGACTTAGGTTTTGCTTAAAGTCTAATGATTTTTTTCCCCTTTTTGGTAACTTCTTTATATAATGCATACTTATAGAATAGTATAAAGACCCAACTCCCTCATTCCATTTACCCAGATTCACCCATATTCAATGTTTTGTCCTATTTGGTTTGTCATTTTGTTTTATTCCTTCTCTGTGTGTGAATCTCTTAACTTCTGAATACTGTATTGTATTATTTCACTGTATTATTTCATATTGTAGTATTTCAGTGTGTGTTTTCTAAGAATGTAAAAATCTTATGTAACCTCCGTACAGTTCTCAAAGTAAGGAAATTTTACATTAATTCAATACCAGCAGCTATGCTATCAAATTTTCTCAGTTGTCTTTCTTTTTTGTTTGTTTTTTTACAGTGTAGGGTCTTGCTATGTATTCTAGGCTGACTGTGAACTCACCGTATACACGTATACAGCTCATCTTGAACTCCCAGCAAACTGAGAGTTGGGATTACAGTTGTGCACCACCACTCCCACTGAATTGTCCTTATATTTTGTTTTTCCTGGTCTAGAATCCAATCTAGAATCATGTTTAGAATCTAGCTATCATATCTTTATTCCTTTTTTTTTTTTTTTTTTTTTTTTTTTTTTTTTTTTTTTTTTTTGGCGCATGTGTCTGTAAGTTTGCATTTTCAAATTGAACCCAGAGCCTTTATACTGATCTATTCTCAGTCCTTTTTTATTTTTATTATTCTTTTTCTTTTTGATACCAGGAATTGAACTCAGGACCTTGTACTTGCCAGGCAGGTGCTGGGCTGCTGAGCTATATCCCTGGTTTATTTTTTATTTTGAGATGAGGTCTCACTAAATTGCCCAGGGTGGACTGGAACTTGCAATCCACCTGCCTTAGCCTCCCAGAATGCTACAATTTTAGAATTTTGTGTGCTACCATGCCCAGCTAGTCTATTTTAAATCTGGAACCATTTCTTAATTCTTTAAATTTTTGAAGATTGTAGGCCATTTAATAGAATGTCCCTTGATTTGAATTCATAAGATTCAGATTGTTTCTGGGAGAAACATTACTCAGAAAAAAAGAATACAAAACAGTATCACAGAGGAGATGCATTCTTTTTAGTGGAACGTACAAGGGGCCGTAAGATGTCAGTTTGTCCCATTAGGGTTAGGGGCATGATTATGTGGATTTTGGAGGGGTTGTTTGATTGTTTTTTTTGAAACAGGGTCTCACCATATAGTTCAGGCTGATCTTGAACTCACTGTGTAGTAGAGACTAGCCTCAAACTTTTGGCAGTCCTTCTTCCTCAGCTTCTCGAGTGCTGGAATTATAGACATGTGCTGCTATGCCCAGCAGGTTTTTGTTTTTGTTTTTGTTTTTGTTTATGAGACAAGGTTTTGCTGTGTAGTTCAGGCTGGCTTTGAACTCACTTTGTAGCCTAGGCTGTCCTCAAACTCATAGCAATGCCTAAGCCTCCTGAGTGCTGGGACCAGCATGATTATTTGTTAAACTAGTTTTCAGGCTTTTTACTATAAAGTTATATTTTTCCCTTGAAATTAATAAATTTTAAGGTATCTTGAGACTGTATAAATGTCCTGTTCCTCAGACTTTCACGCACTAATTTTTGCATCTATTGATCATTCTCACTGCAATCACTTAGAACCATGATAGTTGTAAAATGATGATTTTCTGATTCCAGTATTCTATCTGTGTTATTAGTTGGCATTTATTTATTTGGGATTTTTTTTTTTTTTTGAGACATGGTCTTGTTATGTATTTCAGACTGGCCTTAAACTCATTATGTAACACAGATTGGCCTTGAACTCACAGGAGATCCTCCTGCCTCAGCCTCTTGAGTGCTAGGATTACAAGCATATGCCACCATGCCCAGCATTTGGCATTCTACTTAAAGGAAGACTTTTCTCTTTCCCATTTATTCATATCAGTATGAATTTAGGGATTTTTCTTTTTTTTTAATATCAGGAATTGAACTCAGGACCTCATGCTTGCCAGGAATTGTGCCACTGAGCTATATCCCTGGCCCACTGTGTTACAACCTGCATATTTTTTTTTTTTTTTTTTTGGTGCTGGAAATCGAACTCAGGACTTTGCACTTATCAGGCAGGCACTTAATGCCACTGAGCTATATCCCTGGCTCTTGCGTAGTTAATTTTGATGTTGTGATTATCCCTGAGGAAGTCCTTTTGGGCACAAATTGGCCTATGCAAGAATTTGTAGCTGACTCCTGCGTCTTTTTTGTTTCTTTTCTTTTCTTTTTTTTGGTACTGGAGATCAAACTCATGACCTCGCACTTGCCATGCAGGCACTTGTGCCACTGAGCTAAACTCCCGGCCTCTGTAGCTTTTTATTGATTGATCAGTTGTTATTTTGGGTTTTGATTGAGTTTTTTTGTTTTTTGAGATAGGGTCCCCATATGTAGTTCAGCCTGGCCTTGAACTTACTGTGTAGACCAGGATGGAATCCTCTATCAATCTGGGAGGCTGGGAACGAGGATTACAAATTTGAGCTCAACCTGAGCTATTTATTTATTTATTTATTTATTTATGTATGTATGTATGTAAGTACTAGGAATTGAACTCACGACCTCATGCTTACAAGGCAGAGCCTGAGCAATTTAGTATATTAATGAGATCCTAATAAAATAAAAAGGTAAAAAGAATAGTTAGGTTGTAGCTCAGTGTGAAGATGCTGAATTTAGTCCTTAGTACTGCATACACACAAAAAAAGAAAAAGAAAAAAGGCTTGTGCTGGAATAGAGCTCAGTGGTAGCAAACTTGTGAGGCCCTGGGTCCAATCCCCAGTACCAAAACAAACAAACAAAGTTGGTTGCCAGTGAACTCAGGGTGAAGGAGAAATGAACAACATTTTCTTTGTCTACCTCTGTTTTCTTTGATCTGCTACATCAAGCATGCATCTGATAATGTTCCCATTGCTCCCTCACTCACACCTAAAGAAGTTAAGTAACAACATAACCAGTTTCTGTATATCAATGAGAATTGATGGAAGTGGTCCAAATCATACAGACCCAATAGCTCTGGGAGGGGATAGAGGGCTCCTGAAGGGTGGAGTAGGGGAGGTGTGATGTGGGGAATAAAGGAGAAATTGTTGCTGGAGGAGCATGAGTGGAAGAGTGCATGTGAACCCTGTTCACACTGTCAGCTTGAATGCAATCTCTGTGCATTTGGCTCCATGGTGAGTCTCCTCTTTCTCACATCTGTTTTCAGAGGAGCAATTTCCACTTAAGACTACCTCAAACACTTTGGAACACCAGGACATTTGGTATCTTGAACTGCTTGGAGGGAACAGTTAGGACTCTTGGATGTTAGGAGCCTTCAGCTTTGGAATCACAGGCTCAGTGACCAGCATGACAGATCTGGGTGGGGAGAGGAGGGATTGTATTGACCTGTTCCTTTCTTGTTTACTTTCCTGTTTTCCCAGCTGTCACTTTGGTAACTAGTGGAAAAAACATCTTTTTTATGTATTGCTCAGCTCTTGGAGTTTTCAGATAGTGTATCCTGTTTCTTTTCCTGTCAGCAGCATAGTAGTCTGGAAGTGAGAGGTCGATCAATGTATTTTAGTGATGTGAGCCCCTGCTCCTGTTGCTTCTATTTTTTTTTGTTTGTTTTGTTTCGTTTTTTGAACCAGGGTCTCCCTGTGTAGTTCATGCTGGCCTTGAACTATGTAGCCCAGGCCTTGAACTCACCAATCCTACCTCAGCCTCCCGAGTTCTGGGATTACAGGGGTGTACCACCACACTTGGCCTCCTGTTGGCTTTTAGATATATGCATGTAAGACAAGTGTTTAATGAAGCATTTTCCTCAGGTGTCATTTATCTATATGCTTACATTTTTATTTTTTTCACCAGGAAACCATTAACACGGGCCCTTTTGTGATGCGTTCCACATGTCGGAGGTGTGGTGGCCGAGGCTCTATCATCACGAATCCATGTGTAATCTGCAGAGGAACAGGACAAGCCAAGCAGAAAAAACGAGTGATGATCCCTGTGCCTGCAGGTGGGCTCCTGGATTTCCCGTGCCTACAAGAGCACTGAGGCTACCATTTCCTGTGAAGTGTGGCTATTGACAGAAACTGAGATTGTGTCCTTAGAACCTTGGGCTAGAGAAGGAACTAGAATATTCTTCAGTCTTTATCTTTGCACCAGTTATCATTGTGTGCTCCTACTTGATGAGGGAGCAGCTTTTGTACACTGGTTTCACTTCCTTTGTCTGCTCTCTTCAGGTACTGAGGCCAGCTTTAACAGAAGTGAGCAAGGAATCCTGTGGCTGGTTAGTGGGTCTCGGGTAGAAAGTGCTGTGGGAGGTCCCACTGTAACTGCTCTCTTTGGAACTTTGGTTTTTCTAGGAGTTGAGGATGGCCAGACTGTGAGGATGCCTGTGGGAAAACGAGAAATTTTCATCACATTCAGGGTAGGTGCCTGCCTTCATAGCTTCTGTCAGCTTCTTTCTCTCCTGAAGTGGGAGCTGTTGAGGTGCTGGTTGGCATGAGCAACCAGCTGGTTGAGCAACCAGCAATGGGAGCATTGTGAGTACGCTTCCCTTTTTTATTTTGGGACAGGGTCTCAACTTAGGTTGCTCTGACAAGACTCAAACTTGCAAAGCTCTTGTCTCAGTCTCCCTCAGTGGGTGGATTATAGGTGTTTATCACTGTGCCTGACTCTACCTTGGTGTCTTTGATTAAGAGAATGACTGGACATGATGGTGCATACCTGTAATCCCAGCAGTCAGTAGGCTGAGGCAGGGGAAGGATTGCCATGAGTCTGAGGCCAGTCCGAACTATATAGCAAGACTTGTCCCAAAAAAGGCAAAACCAAAAAATAAATAAATAAAATAAAAGCATGAACACGGCTTGGCTAACTGCCATGTCACAGAGTACTGCAGGGCCATCAAGAAAAAAGAACATAATGGTGCTTACCTGTAATCCCAGCACATGGAAGGCTGAGTCAGGAGCTCATGAGTTTGAGGCCAGCCTGAGTTATATAGTGAGACCCACTCTTGAGAGAGAGCGAGAGACAGACAGACAGAATGAACCAACCTAGCAAGGCAAGGTGGCCATACCTGTGATCCTGGTACTCTGGGGAAGCTAAGATACAAGGATTGATTTGAGTTCAAAGCCAGCCTGAACTACATAGGGAGACCCTGTCCCAAAATCAGAACAATAGACAACTCAAAAAAGAACCTGAGCCATATGTGTGAACAAGAGATGCCTCAGTTATTAATGACACACCAAAGAAAGCAAACCCTAAAAGGGTGCAGAACACAGGAGGCCATCTAAATATTTTCATGCACATGAGATGGATTTTATACTATTTAGGGTCATGGAAATACACAGCAAAAGTCATGCTTGTGGGAAACCAGGCATGGAGATATATACCTCTAATCCCAGCACTTAAGAGGCCGAGGCAGGAGGATCTCTGTGAGTTCGAGACCAGCCTGCGCTACATAAGTGACATCTTGTCAAAAACAAACAACAGGGCCGGGGGTTTAGCTCAGTGGCTTAAGTGCCTGCCTTGCAAGTGCGAGATCATGAGTTCAATCCCCAGTACAAAAACAAAACAAAACAAAAAAACAACAAAGAAGAAATGAGAAATGCCAAGTTCAGGGTAGTAGTTAACTGAACTCATTATGTTTCTCCAGGCTGGTCCCAAACTTTAGTGGTCTCCCTGCTTCAGTTTCCTGAGTGCTAGGATCAGAGGTATGCACCACCTCACTGAGCTTTCCCTGTCAGTTCTGAAGGCAGTTTACCTTGAACAATCATGTGGAAGATAAATCATTTTTACCTTTGAAGATATATTAGTCTGTGTCTCTCCATTCTTTCTAATAAAGAAAAATTCTTAGAAAATGTTCAAATAGTCAGTTTTTATGATTTCCCTTTACTATTTTTTTTTTGTTTTTTTTATTTTTTTGGGTGCTGGGGATCGAACTCATGACCTCACGTTTGCTACGCAGGCACTTACGCCGCTGAGCTAAACCCCCAGCCCCTATTTTTTTTTTTTTTTTTTGAGACAGGGTCTTGCTATGCAGTTCAAAATGACCTTAAACTCAACACATAGCCTAGGATGGCCTTGAACTCTTGACAATTCACCTGCTCCAGCTTCCTGAATGCTGGGATTACAGGCGTGCAACACCCCCATAGCTGTATTTTGTTTGAGTTAGGGTCTCATTATGTAGTTTAGGTTGGTTTTGAACTCACTGTGTAGCCCAGGCTGACCCTAAACTTACATTAATCTTTGTGCTTTAGCCTCCTGACTCTTCAGATACAGTTATGTGCCATTGCTCCAAACTCCTTTTTTAATTGAATAATATAGTGGAAGCTGAAGAAATCTAGACCTTGTTCCATTGAGTATATGATTGCAGAGGCTCTGGCCCTCCTGAGCTGTGGAGTACGTCTGCCATTGCAAGTGCAGGTCTTTCAATACTGTGCACTGAAGGTGATACAGTGTGTCAGGCTCTAATCTTAGGTCTCATGACCATGTCCAGCCTCAGCAGGACTCTTTGGTGGTCACACTCATCTTGTGTTTGACCTTAGGTGCAAAAAAGCCCTGTGTTCCAGAGGGACGGCGCAGACATCCACTCGGACCTCTTTATTTCTATAGCTCAGGCTCTTCTTGGAGGGACAGCCAGAGCTCAGGGCCTGTATGAGACAATCAATGTGACGGTAAGAGGACTATTTGCCACTCTGGTACGTCGCTCTTTTCTTTGAAATGGGCAATAGCTGACATACCCCAAAACCTGTGAGCATCCAGCGTGTCAGGAATTCTGAGGGGAGAAGAGGCCTGGGACCAGGCACTGGGAGCTTTAGGCTATTTTTGGGTGGGAGTCACAGCTCAGGACTTGCTGTATTATTGCTGCAGAGTAGTTCTTTGCCATCACCTCCTGCACAGGTCAGCAGGCCTGGAGACTGGGTGCATGCATGACACGAGCTACAGTATTGTAGTAGGTGCTCTTTGTTCATCTGGCTATGAGAGCAGACACCTCTGGAGCTGTCTCTTTTCCCTTTGGCCACCTCTGATTTTAGTAGCAGCTACAATGAGCATCTGCTTGTGTCCACACATACCTGTTGTCCTATGTCCAGGCCTACCACTGTTTATATTTGGCTGAGGGCCTTCTACAGCTTTTGTGTGCAAGGGACTTTGGGGTGGCCTCTACCTATGGAGGTGGACAGTGGGGACAGATTGTCCTGCCTCTGTTCCTGGGTATCTGTCTGTCTTATATCTGTCTCATTTTTTTTCCTGGAGACAAGATCTAATTTTGCAGTTCAGACTAGCTTGAACTCACTGTGGTATAGCTTAGGCTGGCCTTGAACTCATGGTGATTCTTCTGCCTCAGCCTCCCAAGTGCTGGAATTACAGACATGTGCCACCGTGCCCAGCATCTCTCAAGTTTTTTCTCCCCTTGCTTCCTAGGCTTATGGTACCACAACTTGTAACCTCAAAACCTAGTCATAGTCTATGCTGTAGGCAGACTGCAGCTCAGCCAGTATCCACATGGTTGCTATCAGGCTCACCTAAACATAAGTTCCTTTCAAGAAGTTCTTTCAGGACTGTTGTTGTGGGACTGGAAATGTAGCTCAGTAGGGGAGCACTTGCCTAGCCCAACTCTGGGCTCAATCCTCAGTGCTTGAGGGGGGGATTGTCTGTGTGTAGTGAAAAGGTTTACTTTGGGACCTTTGTCAGTCTCCTGTGGACCATGCACAGTTAGTGGCTGAGTGCTTCCTCTGACAAGCATGCTGTAGCAAAGGACTTCAGTGTGTGGGAAAGTGAGGACCAGGGAACGTCACCATTTTCCTTTCTTTATAGATTCCACCAGGGATTCAAACAGACCAGAAGATTCGCTTGACTGGGAAAGGCATCCCCCGGATTAACAGCTACGGCTATGGCGACCACTACATTCATGTCAAGATCAGAGTTCCAAAGTAAGTTCTACGTAGGTGCCAAACCCTGCACACACTCCTCTCCCCACCAAGCCGTTTACCTGCCAGACTCTGCACCCAGCAGTTAAGGTGCCTGCAAGCTGTTTACTTGGGCAGGTCCCTTATCCCATGCAGTTGGATGTGTCCCAACCCTGTCCACTTCACAGACACATCAGAGATGCTGAGCTCTTGCTGTCTTTTTGTTTTTATGAGATAGTCTTGTTATATAATTTAAGCTGGCCTTAAACTCATTACGGAGCCTGGGCTGGCCTTGAACTCATGGCAATCCTCCTGCCTCAACCTGCTGAGTGCTGGAATTGCAGGCACATACTGCCATGCCCGACTTGCTCGTGCTGTGTTATGGGCAAAGTACTGTGGATGCCCTGTCGGGATCTATCTGACTTTTCTTTGGAGGCCAGTTTCTGACACTTGTTCTTTTTTTTTTTTTTTTTTTGGTACGGGGTATCGAGCTCATGACCTCACGCTTGCCAGGCAGGCGCTTAAGCCACTGAGCTAAATCCCCAGCCCGACACTTGTTCTTTTTAAAATATTAATGGGATCATTTTTACTGCCTTCATAGACATTTGTGATACCCTCTCACCCCACTCCTGTCACCTATAAACTGTATCTAGCATAACATAGCAGTGGTTGTTTAAACAACTTGGGGTATTTTAGAAGCTCTCTTTCTTTCTTTTTTTTTCCCCCAGCACTGGGGATTGAACCCAGGGCCTTCACACTGAGCTCTTTTTTGGCTTATTTGAGACAGAGTCTCATTATTATAGTTTGGACTGGCCTTGAACACACTATGTAGCTGGCCTCAAACTCTAGGTGATCCTCTTGCCTCAGCCTCCTGAGTGCTAGGATGTGAGGCATACACCACCACACCCAGACTTCCCATCATCCCTTCCTTCCTTCCTTCCTTCCTTCCTTCCTTCCTTCCTTCCTTCCTTCCTTCCTTCCTTTTCTGTGCCAGGAATTGAACTCAGGACCTTGCACTTGCCAGACAGGCTCTGTGCTGCTGAGCTAAATCCATGGCCCCTCAACCCTTGTCATTTTTATTTTGAGACATAAAAGTCTACGTCACTATTTTGCCTGAATTGTGATCATCCTACCTCAGTCTCCCAGAATACTGGTATTACTAATGTGTACCACTGTGCCACTAGCCAAAAGCTCTTCTTTACAGGAGCTTGAGGGGATGACCTCAAATTATTAATGCAGGAGCTTGAGGGGATGACCTCAAGTTATTAATGCAGTGAAAGTGGTTGGGGTCTCACTTTCCCACACACTGAAGTTCTTTGTTACAGCATGCTTCTCAGAGGAAGCACTCAGCCACTAACTGTGCATGGTCCACAGGAGACTGACAAGCCGGCAGCAGAGCCTGATCCTGAGCTATGCTGAGGACGAGACTGATGTAGAGGGAACAGTGAATGGTGTCACCCAAACAAGCACAGGTAAGGGGTTTGGGGGTGATGTGGCTACACAGTGGGCTTATAAGTCTCTTGGAAGGTGGGCAGTTTGGAGCAGTGTGTTCCTATTTGGGGGTCTTAATAACGCCCCAAAAGTACTGTTGAAAGAATGGAACTGAGGGGCAGAACAGCTGGTGTGGTGCAGCGGCCCCCAGTGACAGCTTCTTTCCCTTTCTCTGCATGCATCTGTGTGCTGAGGAAAGTGCTGGGAGCTCTGTGTGTCTCAGAGCTGGTGTTCTGAGTTCTAGCCTTGGTTCTGCCACTTGCCTCGTGACCTTGGGCACTTCCCTGCCATGAGTTCCTTGTAAAATTTAAGGAGGATGTGAACTGGAGAGATTTGTGCATTCCTGCCCCTGAACACTTTGCCAGGATTGCAGTGTCTGATACACAGAAATCATAGCATAAAAACCTTATCAGATAACTCAGTCTCCCTTTTAGAGCAGATTAACTTTTTTTTTTTTTTTTTTTACTTTTTGAGACAGGATTTAATTATGCAGTTTAGGCTGGCCTTGAACTCACTTTGTAACCCACATTCGCCTTAAACAGTGATCTTCCTGCCTCAGCTTTCAGAGTGCTGAGATTCCAGGAGAATACCACCATACCTGCCTTAATTTTCGGTCTGTCCTGCAGTGAATAAATGGCTGATTTACCATCGGTCATGCACCATGCTTTGTTGGAGGAGCGTAGTTGAATATTGGTGATTCGATATCAGCATACCTGCTGGCTGGAGCTTTGACCTGCAGGTGCAGTCCCTCATCTTGTGGGAAAGGAGGGACTCTTAACTGGGATCTTGCTAGGTCAAGACAGGCTCTACCCAGGAGGTCATTGGCTCAAGTCGCATGTTTCTTCCTCCTTAAATCATTTTGTTTTTGTCAAGATCATAGATCAAGTTCTCAAAACTAGAATCCTGTGTGTTATCCACATGGTTCCAGGATGTAATGGTGAGCACTCTGGACTCTGAACCCAACAAATCTTGTCTGTATCCCAACCTATCACTGAATGGCACTTATTTTAATAGTTGGCAGAATATACTTTCCTCTTTTGTTCTTTTTGTTTTTCTTTCTCCTGTCTCTTCTTCCTCCTCCTGTGTCTTTTTTTTGAGACAAGGTCGTGCTATGTAGTTCAGGTTGGCCTTGAACTTGCAGTTATCCTCCTTCCTCAGCCTCCTGAGTGCTGGGATTGTAGGTGTATGACATCACACCTGGAATTCTTTTCTTCTTCCTAATAGTCCTTGCAAATTTGCATAAGCTGGTTTTGAATTTGTGATCGTCTTGCCTCAGCCTCCTAGACACTATTTTCTGAACTAATGAAGTGAGACTAGTTATTCTACAGCACTGAACATTCACCTCTAGCTTCTCCTTCCCGAGAGCCATGTGTCCCTGCAGTTATGTAACATGTGATATTTGTTTACACAGTTTTTTCATTTCCTGCCCACTAGAAAGCTCAAAGGGTAGCTGTTTAACCACATTAGAATATTGGCTATTAGTGGCCCCCTAATTTTATTTATTTTTATTTGTTTATTTATTTTTGTGGTAGGGGGATCAAAACCAGGATCACTCTACTACTGAGCTACATCCTCTGCCATTTTAATTTTTTTGTTTTGCAAGATGGTCCCACAAATTTTCTAGCTAGGACTCAAACCTGCAATCCTCCTGCCTTAGCCTCTATAACTGATGGGATTATAGATGTATGCCATACCACCAGCCTGTTGTTTTGAACCCTCTCTGATATCTTAAGGTAAGACTCGATTATATAGTCAGCTTACAAACATCTTTGGAACCTTTATGATTCTGGAGATTCTTTGTCCTCATGATGAGTTTCTTTTATCCAGGTATGTTAGGAACTTCCTGTGTGCCAGACACTTTGTAAACTCTTGAAATTCTTCATGACATAATTTTATTGAATACAACATAACTAGAGGGGCTGGGGATTTAGCTCAGCGGCATAAGCGCCTGCCTTGCAAGCAGGCAGTCGTGAGTTCGATCCCTGGTACCGATTAAAAAAAAAAAAAAAAAACATAACTAGGGCCAGAGATTCAGCTCAGTGGCATAAGCGCCTGCCTGCCAAGTCCAAGGTCCTGAGTTCAGTTTCCAGTACCAAATAAACAAATAAATAAAACATAACCTTAATGAATTGGATGTGTATTTGAAAAATAGCTAGTAAAGTAAAATAGGTATACCAGATTAGATTTCTTCCTAAATGGTATTTAATGTTAGATTTTACTGTATGTGGTACACTCCTGTAATCTGTAATCTCAGCTACATGGGAGGCTAAGATAAGAGGATTGCAAGTTTGAGGCCAGCTTGGGCAACTTAGTGAATCCCTAGTTTTGGGGGAAAAAATCTTCCTGGCTTGACTTTGAAAAATATACTGTAAGTGTGCCACTGTGAAAAAAAAATCACTTTTGCAATCCACGTGGGAAAATATTACAGTGCATATAATTCCCACTTTTGAGTAACTTCATAGCAGCAGGTTTTATTTAAGTATACTCCACCCTCCACCCCAAACCTCTTATTTAAATAATTCAGCACTATAGAATGATTTGGTTTGGTTTGGAGATAGTTCTTGCTGTGTAGCTCAGGCTACCCTTCATCTCACGATTCTCCATCCTCAACCTCTGGAGTGCCACCAGACTTGGCTTTTTATTTTTATATTCATTCATTGTTGTTTTGTTTTGTTTTTTTGACTGGGGATCACTTATGACCTTGCGCTTGCCAGGCAGGTACTTGTGCCACTGAACTAAATCCCCAGCCCTCATTTTTCATTTATTGTAGTGCCAAGAACCAAACCTATTCACATGCTAGACACACACTCTGTCATTGAGCTGTATCCCCAGCTCTTATTTATTTTACTTTAATTAATAAAAGTTTGTTCATTTATTTGAGACAAGGGCTCACTGAATTGCCCAAGATGGCCTTGAATTTGTAATTCTTGTGTCTCAAATTCCCAAATAGTTGGGATTATAGGCATATACTGCTTTACCCAACTAAATTCTCTTCTCTCCCTCCCATCCCCCTTACCTCACCTCTTCCCTTCTCTTCCCTCTCTTCTTCTCTTCTCCTCCTCTACCCTCTCTTCCCTCCTTCCTTTTCCTTCCCCCCTCATTTTCTTTCCCTCCCTTCTCCCCCCACCTTCTCATTCTCCTCCTCCTCCTTATTTTGTGAGGCAGGGGTTCAAATCCAGGGTTTATATACTTGTGAGGAATGTCTCTTCCACTGAGTCACATCTCCAACCCATACAACTAGAGTTTTAGTAGAAGCAATTTGCATTCCGTTAGCAGTGGTTCATGGGATAAAGGCTTCTGAAACCCAAGGCCTTACACATACTGGAAAGTACGCTTACCACTGAGCCACATCCCAACTTCTCATAACACTTTCTTTCTTTTTTTTTGGTACCAGGGATCAAACTCGCAACCTTGCACTTGCCAGGCAGTGTGCTTATGCCACTGAGCTAAATCCCTGGCCCCTCATATTACTTTCTTTTAAGTGTGAATTATTTTAAATTTTATTAGTACGTGAGTTTGCAGTACATAGTGATAGCATTTAGCCTGGGGAGTTGGTACCTGTGCATAACAAGTCTTTATCATATTACTTTGTAGCAGCCTTTAAGGTTGCAGAAGTGGCTCTGGTGGCTTGGTGTGTGAGGCCCTGGATTTAATTCCTAACACTATAAAAACAACCACCACCAAAATGAGAAAACAAGTACCCTTCTAAGTTCTCACAAATTAGAGCATCATTAGAGACTGATGAGAGTTGCTCACAGGTACACCTCTATTCCTCAGTGTCTTTGAAGATTTGTTTTCTTTTTTTTTTTGGTACCACGGATCGAACTTAAGACCTAGCGCTTGCCAGGCAGGTGCTCATGCCGCTGAGCTAAATCTCCGGCCCCTGAAGATTTGTTTTCATCAAAGGAAAAGGGTACATGGAAGGCATTTGGAATGTACACAAATGTTTAGCTATAAAGTCAAAAACAGCCTGCAGGTATTGGGTTCGTTTTGAGGGTTGAGATTGAACACAGAGCCTTGTTCATGCTGTGTGCCCCCTGAATTACACTCCCAGGCTCCACTCTAAAATTTTTGATGAGTTTAGTATCTCTTTTTTGTTGTTGTTCATGTTTTTGTTTTGAAACAGTCTTTTCACTGTGTGGTTCAGGCTGACTGAGAACTCCTGCCTCAGCCTCCCAGAGAGATGGACACAAAATTCCTTCTCTATAAGACTATGCCTGGTCTGCCAGAAAGAGTCCTGGACCTTCAGAGTCCTCCCCTACCTCTCTTTGGTTTTTGGTTTTTGGCAGGGGTTTTTTTTGTTTTGTTTTTTGGTTTTTGTTTTTTTTGTGTTTTGTTTCATTTTGTTGCTTGAGACAGGATCTCACTATGCAGTTCAGGCTGGCCTTAAACTCACTATATAGCCAAGACTGGCCTTGAACTCGCAGTGATACTCCTGCCTCAGCCTCCCCAGTGCTCCCCACCTCTTTTTGTATCTCAGGTGGCTGATTTGCTCCCCTCTTGCTGTGCTCACTGGCCAAAGACACAGACAGAGCAGAAGTGCTGTATGGTCCCTTCCAACTGGAGTGACTTCCATGGAGGGTAGTTCCCGTTGATTCTAAAGCACAGATAGCGTGTACCAGCCTCACTTAAAGAAGCTTTGGAAGTAAAGCTTTCCCATCTGTGCCTGAAGTACCAAGGTCATCCTGCTGGGAGGTCTCTCCTTCCCCAGCTAGTCCTCAGAAATCAGGGCTTAAAGAGCGAAAAGGTAGTGTTTTTATTGACCTAATTATCTGTGTGCAATACTCACAGCTGGCCATTGGCATTTGGTTCAGAATTTCAAAATCTGTTCTTCATGTTCTTTTACTTCTCTGACAAGAAATCCTGTTCCCATAGGAGCCATATCCCATTAACCCTACTTACAATAGAGACAGGTAAGGTGAACATGGTGGCACATGTCTATAATCCTAGCTAGTTGGGAGGCTTACAAATTTGACGCCAGTGAGAGCTTGTCTTTAAAAAAACAGTGAAATGGGCAAGGTGTGGTGGCACACGCTTTATAATCCTAGCACTCAAGATGCTAAGGCAAGATCAGTACCCGTTCAGGCCATCCTCAACTGCATAGTAAAACCTGTCTCAAAAAGATAGATAGATAGATAGATAGATAGATAGATAGATAGATAGATAGACTTTAGATCTAGCTCACTGGTAGAGTGCTTGCCTACTACTGTGTGTGAGGTACTGGGTTTACTCCTCATTACCAATAATAACAGAAAATAAAGTAGGAGAAAAGAACAGGCAAAGATAAAGTAGGGTCAGGTAAGACCATTGTTCTGGTTTTAGGAAGTGAGATAGATTTCAGTGTGCATGTGTAGGTTTTGTTATTTTCTTCTGCTCCTTGAACCAGTAACCATCTCACCTCGTGCTTATTCTAAGTTTCCCAGACTTTCAACTAACCTGGCTCAAGTAGAACACTGGCCATGAGGCACAAACCATTTATTGACCTTTACATGACAAGAACCAGCATAGTTAAGGAAGGAGGGAGACAGGAGTTGCTGAGTGTTTTTGCGCCCTACTTGGACTAGTTAGGAGTTTGGGTGCTGTTATTAGATCAATCATGTTCCAGCTGTATCATTGTTAGCTGTAAAGCTTTAAGCAGATGACTTCATCTCTCTGAACCTCAGTTTTTCATCTGTAAATTTGAGATAATAGCAGTACTGTCTTATAGGATTTCTGTGTGATTAAATGGGCTCAGATGAGTAAAGCATGTGGCATGGTGTCTGGCATATGGTAGAAGCTCTACCAGTGATAATTGATGGTGTGACGCACTCCAGCATATCGTGTGATTTGCCATCTGTTTACCAAGGACATAACAAAATTCAAAACTCATGGTCTCCCTTGTCTTAGGAGACCCACAAGTGATGGAAACATGTGGTTTGTAGACTTGTGTTAGGGGAGTCCTTTTTGTAAGAAGAGGTGGTGAAGAACTGTTTATGGGAGCTTTAGTGTACTGTGCAGGGCCTGGTCCTCATCTGTAGAGCCCTGGAGGTTGGATGTGGCCCAGCTGTATTAGTGCTTTTAGATTTCATTCAGCAAGTCCTCTGAGGACACAACTGAGCTCTGTGAATGTGCCAAGTCAGTGGAATAAGATGTTTCCCTGCTCTTTATGCTGTACCCAGAGAGCTCCACCTAGTCCTGCTCAGAGACCTGTTACACTGAGCTTTGGGCCTCTTGCTTCATAAGTCCTCATCTGACTCAGACTGAGCTCTTGGAGACCATGACAGTTTACATTGTGCTGTGCAGTGTGCAAGGTATGTGCCTTGCAACATTAAAAACATGCCCTTGTTGGGCATGGCAGTACATGCCTGTAGTCCCAGCACTTGGGAGGCCAAAGCAGGAAGATCACGAGTTTGAGGCCACCTGGACTACATAGTGAGTTCAAGACCAGCCTTAAAAACTATGTAGCAAAAAAAAAAAAAAAAAACTACGTAGCAAGAGCTAGGCATGGTGGCGCACACCCGTAATTCCAGCACTCAGGAGGCTGAGGCAGGAGGATTGCTGCAAGTTCTAGCCAACCTGTGCTACATAGTTGAAGGTCTGTCTTAACTACATTGCAGGATCCTATCTCAGGGTGGAGGGGGGATGTTGGCCCTCAGTACCTGTAATTGGCAAATCACTTAGACATCTGTGCAGCAGAATTCTTCTAGTCTCAGCCTAGGACCAATAGCTGCCCCTTTTTTTGGAAGCAGTCAGGGTTAGGGGCCAGATGTGGGGAAGTTGATAAGGGAAATAAAAGTCCCACCTGGTGTTGTAATATCTGAGACAAAGCACCTGTATCAGAGGATTCTGCAGGCCCATGGGTCCCTCACTGGGTATCTTGGGCATATCTTGTGTGTACATGTACAGTACAGAATCTGGTTAGTGGACCGAAAGATGGTCTTATCTTGGTGTGCATTTTGTCTTATACCCAGTAGTGTAGTGGTTAAGAGCTTGGGTTTGAACTTAGTTCTCCCTCCTCTTTGCCAGCTCTAGGACCTCGGGCAAATCATCTAACTTCTCTATGTTGCCATTCTTTTTCCCCATCTGTGAAATTTACCCATAAAGTAAACTAAGGATTAAATGAGACAGTGTTTATAAACAGTGTGGCTCGCCTAGAGGGATGTAGCGTATAGCTCTGGTTCTCTGACTCTTGTTTAGAGACAGCTGGTCATTGTTAGTCTGTTTTGTTTGCTTACTGCAAGTCAATGACTTAAGCAGTTGGGACACCTAAGCAGTTGGGACACCATAAGACTGAGTGGTCCAGTTGCTTCAGTCTGACAAGTGAGGCAGCTTAGAGGTGGACTCTTCTCTTCTTAAGGTGGTTCTTGGTTGCTCCTTGAGTGCTTAGGCCTCAGGCATGAGTAGGATGGGGTGGGGATGTGAGGGTGGAGGTGTGTGCCCTTGACCCTGGTTCTTTCTGCTGTTTGTGCCCAGGTGGCAGGACCATGGATAGCTCCACAGGAAGCAAGGCTAGGCCCGAGGCTGGGGAGGACGAGGGATTCCTTTCCAAACTTAAGAAAATGTTTACCTCCTGATATTCCAGCTGAGGTAGGAAAACCTGTTGAGGTTTCTTCCCTTTGCTTTCCTATATAAACTAATCCCTGTTTTCTCTCACTTTAACCAACATGCTATTCACCCTACCCAACTCCAGGAGTTGGAAGAGGTGCCAGTCAAAGCCATGCTAATCTGGCATCCTTAGAAGCAGAATGTGGGGCTGTCAGCCAGTAGCATGCTGGACCAAGCTATGGTGGCCAGCCTCAGGTTTGAACTCAGTTCAGACTCCTTCCTGCTGCACAGCCCTCCTTATACCAGTTCCCAGAGGTTT
Organism: Dolichotis patagonum; assembly: GCA_004027295.1. NCBI lineage: Eukaryota > Metazoa > Chordata > Mammalia > Rodentia > Caviidae > Dolichotis > Dolichotis patagonum. The sequence continues at coordinate 38,231 of PVJX010014183.1, forward strand.
TCAGTTCCAAAATGGTGGGACCAGCTTACCTACAGTCACAGAGGGAAAACTGTGGCAGACCCAGGCCTCGAACTCAGATCTCCTTCACCTCTCCCCTGTTTTGTAGCTTTCCACCGTTCTTGGTCAGGGTAACACTGCAAATCTGGGGGCTGCTGCAGGGTAGTGCTTGCGCACTGTGGTGTCCTGTTGTTTGTGCTTAACCCTAGTGTTGGGGTTCTTGACCCTGTCTCAGCACAGCCACTCTCCAGGGATGGGGATTAGTGGAAGCCTTCCCACTGGGATGTGAAACATAACTGTTGCTGGGGGTTTAGCTCAGCAGCATAAGCGCCTGCCTTGTAAGCATGCAGTCGTGAGTTCGATCCCCAGTACAAAAAAAAAAAACATAACTGTTTGTCTCCTCGGTTCAGGAAAACGATCCACTGGAAACTAGGCTGGGAGCAACAATTCTTCCTTGTGACCAGGCCTCAGAGACATGAGGATTCCAGAGCAGCAGCACTGAACCCCTGCCTGCGGAGCCATCTCAACCAGCAGGAAATAGCAAAACAACATGACAGCACATCTCTGCATGAAAAGGTCACAGTGGACAGTGCCTGGGCAGTGAATGTAGCACCCAAGGACTGGTAGAAGTTTCCTGTTCATGGATAGGGGTGATGCATCTCTTCTGACTCAGGCAGGGTAAGACAAGTGGACACTTCTTATAGCAGTAAAACTGTGGTTTGGAATCAAATGTGGTGGAGAGTTTAAAGAATTAAAGGCCATGCTTTCAGCTTAAAATGAAGCCTTAAACTGCACCAAGTGTGAAGTGATTCATTTTCCTCTCAGCAAACCTCTAGGAAGTATGAGTCCTTTGTGACAGGTCATCTTCATCAGAAACAGTGCTGCATACCTCACCAGAGTTATCTTCTCCCAGCAGGCTCTGCCCAGGCCTCCTCTTGGAGTTTATTTTTAATTCCCCAAGGTACCAAGCAGCTGGGAAGTATGTGCTGGGGCCTGGGGAGGCAGGCATCCAAAGGCCCACAGGGTCCCTGAAAGACAGACAGTCCCTTCTACCCCATGCTGATGGCATTCAGCCCCGACTTTTGAATTCTGTGATTCCAGCTGAGTGTGGTGGAGCCCCTGCACTTCTGAGCCACACTGGGCCATGCTGGGGAGACATCAGTTACTGCAGGAACTTGAAGCCATACCAGCCAGCATCTTGGTTCTTACCACCAATGTTGTCAACATCTATTTTCCAAGTGTGTTTAAATTACTCAGTGCTAAGAATCATAGTCTTTTCCTGTGTAAATGTACGTTCAAGAGAGGAAAACAGTCCATACCAGTGAAGGTTCCCCATCATGCAGCCAGGGCAAATGCCCTGTCCTCAGCCTCTGCTAGTAGCACACTGCAGTTTCCATGTGGTTCACAGTCCTTACTAGTGTAAGACAGGTTAATGAGGAACATTTCTCAATAGTTTTTTTTGTTTTTCTTTATAATTTACAAAATTAAAGATTAAAGTAGTGTCTTAAGTATGTAAAATGATTCTGTATCAATGTAAATAAGATTATCTTCTGCAAAAGATATTTAAAAACTAAACTGTGGTCATTGCTTCTTTGAAAGAGGGGGGACTAGAGAGGCAGCTGCTTTCATCCAGGTGAATCCTGGGCACCAACAGTGCTGACCTGTATTGCCCTATTCCTAGGGCAAGGTGCTTACTTGTAAGACCGTGTGCTGATGGGAGTGAATGTTCCGGAAACTAGCTAGGTTCTTCTGAAAACCCATGTTGAGTAATATGTATGAGCTGATTAGGAGCCCACACATTGTGTCCTTTGTTACTTTTTTCCCATTGTTTTTTGTCCCATTGTTTTCAAAGTCCTCAGATGGCTCCGGCATCACACCATCTTGCCCTTCACTATTGATTAGGCTTTGCAGAAGCATGTTGAAGCATTCTTGCCTGCTGACTGTTGAACCTGTACTAACCTTCTAACTAGAGGTGCTATTTATTTGGTGTGGCCTTCTCAAAGGGCCACAAGGGAGAGCAAGTCTTGAACTTTACATGAAAAAGTTAAGGGCTGGGGATTTAGCTCAACGGCATAAGCGCCTGCCTGGCAAGCACCAGGTCCTGAGTTCGATCCCCAGTACCAAAAAAGAAAAGAAAGAAAGAAAAGAAAAACCTAATGCTTTAGGGCCAGGGGTTTAGCACAGTTTTAAGTGCCTGCTTGGCAAATGTGAGGTCGTGAGTTCAATCCCTGGTACCAAAAAAATAAACATTTAAAAAAAAAAACATGAAAAAGTGAAGTGGGTTCACAGTCCCAAGGTCTAAGGCCATTAACCCATAACCTCAGTGCCCAGAGGCAGTAAGGAAGGAGTGGTGGATACTGGCCAGCCTGTTGAGGGGACACTGCTCCACAGCTCCTGGGTAGTCCAGACCCAGTGCAGCCAGATGAGCACTTTCCAAGAGAAGCCAGCCTCTTGGACTTACATGAGGGTTTTAACCAGCAGTTACCTCAGCCCTGTAACAGCTTTATTGTGATGTCATTCACATGTCATATAATTTAGAGTGTACATTTCAGATGCTTTTAATTCACAATTGGGTGGGCAGACATCAGTTTTAAAATATTCTCATTGCTCCACCAAAAAAATCCCAAACATGTTAGTACTTAATCCTTATTCCCTGTAAGCTTCTACCAGTTGCTCATCTACTTTTTGAACATTTCATAGAAATGAAATAATTACATGTGACCTTTTGTGTTCTGGCTGCTTTCACTGTATAGTGTTTTCCAGGTTCATCCATGTTGTAGTATTTATTAGAATGCCACTCCTTTTTAGGGCTGAGTAATATCCAATTTTATGGATAGCCTGGATTGATTGATTGATTGATTGATTGATTATTAAGACAGGGCCTTGCTATGTAGTTCAGCTTGGCTTTGAACTCAGTGTATTGCCCCAGGCTAGTCTTAAACTCGCAGCAATCCTTCTGCCTTAGCCTACCAAGTGCCAGAATTACAGGTATGCATTATCACACCCAGCTTTTTATTTTTTAATCTATTGATAGATATTCAGGAGGTTTTTGTTTTTGCTTTTTTTTCTCTGAGACAGGGTCTCACCATGTAGTTGAGCTTAGCCCTCAACTCACTGTGTAGCCCAGGCTGGCCTCGAACTCATGCCTCCCAGGTGCTGGTACAGGCATGTGCCACCATGCCTGGCAGTTTCCAATTTTGTGAACCACCTAGAGTGAGTGGTCAAATTCATATACTGTATGGGGCAATAATTATGTAGCTCAGTGGTAGATCATTTGCTTAACCTGCACAAGGCCCTGGTTTTGATGCCTAGCACTGCAAAAAACTTAAAAATAAGTAAATAAAAATAGAATGATGGTTGTCAAAGGTTGGGGAAATGGAGTATTTTAATAGCTAGAGTTTTAGTTTTACAAGATGGTTGTAAAACTGCACGAGTATGGGGGCACACACCTATAATTCTAGCACTCTGGGAGGCTGAGGCAGGAGGATCATAAGTTCAAACCCATCTTGGGCACCTTAGTAACTTTAGTGAGACCCTATCTCAATTTAAAAAAAGGTGGAGGCATGTGGCTCAATGCAAAGGCTCTGAGTTTAAACCCCAGCACTGCCAAAGGGGATAAGTTCTATTAAGTGTATTTGATCATACTTTAAATATTGACAGCTGCCGTGACCTATGCAACTCTTGAGGTTCCTGGGGTAAAGGACCATGAGAGGATGAGAAAATAAAGAAGAGACAAAGCTGGGGTCAGATGGAGCCCTTACTCTCCTGATGGGAGGAAAGAATTGCTGAACCACTGTTGCACTTTTATTTATATACTCAGAAGGAGACGTCAGTTTCAGCCCTGCTGCCTTGCAGCCCATTGCTTGGATTGTCTAGGAGCTTGGTGTTTTTATGGGCTGAAGCAACTTCTTCACCTGGCTTGCCCAGATGCCCTTTGTTCTTTGGACAGCCTTATTCCAGCTATGCACATATGGTCAATTTCCAGCATCAGTGGCTCCCAACATATCCCTCTTTTTTGTTATTTTAAGTGCAGTCTTAAGGATTTTAAATCCCTGCATTCCACAATTTAAACTTTGCGCAGTCCGTTAATCCATAGCAGTAGACAGTTACCAGTGTAGCAGCAACTGCCAGAAGGTTTTTGTGATTTGAGTTCCTTTTATAGCTAACATTTACTATGGCATTGTATTATACATTTTTGTGGTTGTACTTTTCTGTTGGATATGCAAGACCCAGTTAAGGCGAGACCTGTATTAAATATAATCAGTCTCTCGCTATCTATGAAGGTCAGTTAAGTCTCAGGAATACATTGGAGCCATGCATAGCACCTGTTAGCTCTTCTGTCAGTATCAGCCATCTGGGATGAGTCATGGTTATTGCTTGACCAAGTAGCTTTCTATGAAAGCTTGAGAGATTTTTTTTTCTCCTAGTGACTCTCTGTAGGCATACCATACCCCAGTAATCACTTTTCTCTGTGGTCCACAATCTTCTTGATCAGAAGATCAGAGATTCATCGAGTAACAGATGTCACAGCAGAGGTTCTCTAATATCCTGAGTTTTCATTGACTTCAGAGGGCTAGGGCCAAAATATTGGGTATCCTCTTAGCCCATCTGTCTTTCCAATTTTTGGTCTCTAAACCTCAGTTGTAGAACATCCAGAAGAAAAAATTGGTAACAGTACAGTGTAGTACAGACAGTAAGCTTAACATTATTACCTGATCTAAATATCAAATACCTTAGAACATTCAATGGAGTTGTTATTTCCTATTAACCATGGTTGTTTTAATGTTCCAATACCTATAGAAAATAGTTACATATTTTACACAGAAAATTAGAAATCAAAACCATATACAACATTGTATCATGACAATCATGACATTTTGTAACACACCTGAATTTCCATTTTAACATAAAATATGCCCTTTTAGTCAAACATCCCTATCTAATACATAAAAAATTTTATGTGACTTGTCGACCTTTAGTGGATATACATTTCATAAGCATTTGTTGAAGGCAGAGTTCTGAATCTGAAACAAAATTCTGTCACCATAAACAGTCCCTGTTTTACATTTTAGAAGACCTGCATATCTGGAGGCATGAATACATCATGAAGTAATAACACTCATCTGGGGCCTGGGATGTAGCTCAGTGGCATAAGCACCTGTCTGGCAAGTACAAGGTCCTGAGTTCAATTCCCAGTACTAATAAATAAATAACTCATTTGTCATGGCCATATGAAAACCTTTGTATGGGCATCTTTAAATCAAAAACATTATCTGGAAAATTTAATATTTTGACAATGACCAATGTGAACACATTACTGTAATATATTTTATATCTTTAGTTGGAGTGTCTCCCATAAGGCTATGGAGATCAGTGGGGCCTTTGATCAATGAACAAGAACCAGATAAGTGTTACCAGGCAGCCGCTTTCTTATTTATCAGTCAAAGTCCTGTCCAATAATCTCCCCTAGCCCTAAGGGATTTTTGTTTAATTATATTAATAATTCTTTGATGACTTATGAAAAACCCTAACATTTAACCCATTAATTTTTTAAACAAAGAGAGACTCCCAGGTCAATAATAAACAATATATATGATATTTACACAACCACTTTTAGCAACATTTTGAGGAGCTGGTAACTTAGGTGGAAGCATGTTTTTTTTTTTAAAACATGATCCAAATTAAATTTTGATTAAATGATCAAAAAATGCAAAAGACAAAAAAAATGTCAAGCTCAAATAAATAGAACAGCTGTTCACAGAATGGACAAATGGACAGATGGTCTGTTCAGATTGGGACAGACATAGAAACAAGCATGCAGCTTGTTGGTGTCTGCAAGAACTCTAAGCTCTCAGCGGCGGGGGGGGGGGTGGCGGCTATTTATTCACCCTTATCATGCCACTTTATTAAACTAGCTGACTTCTTACACCCATGTTTTTGGGGCTGGAACACCTGTTCACCTCCAGCACCCCATGCCTTCAGCATTTCTGAGGTGTTCTGTGCCCTTGGGGCACTCCTGTATGAGCACTTGTGCCTTCAGTTCTGCATGTGTGAATGATCACTAGCTCAGTTGATTCCCAACAATCACTTATAAATAAACTGAATGAACACACAGCAGATACATAGGCAGACTAACAAGCATCAAACAAAATCAAAATGTACTCAAATATATTTTAGCCAAATTGAATTACCCTAACTTTACAGTTGTAGGATTTGTAACTATAGACTAGTCGGATTTGTTGTAGGTCATTTAGCAGAGATCTCTTATAAAAAGGATTTGGAAAGAACAAAAATCTTATCTATAATTAATATTTTTGTATTTTAATACTAGAACCTTTTGTGTCTCCATTAAACTTTCAGTTTGGTTATCTCTGTGTACTCTTACCATCTATTTAGACCTTTGGTTTTTGGTTTTGGTTACAACTCCTGGGCATCCTGCATCAGTTCCTTCAATTGGTGCCAGGTCTGGTCTAACCCCATCCTTGTCTATTGGTTATGGCATGGTTTCTGAGGCATCACTGTCATAGGACTGAACATCAGCTTCTTGAAAGGTGAAGTCAACTCCTCTGCGTTTGGGTCCATGATACAGCCGGACAGCAGGCCCTGGCACCCAGATAGGCTGTTCAGAATTTTCTGGAAAAATACAAGCATACCCTCTACCCTAGGTGAGTAGTGGGCTGTGATCTTTCCATTATCCATTATAAAGATCCTTCTTTAAGGACTGTTGCTAACCCTTTTTTCTTTACCCAATTAAATTGTCTTTCTGCTGCTATAATTTCATCTTTAGTAGAATTTAAAAAGTTAATAGTATATACTGCCAAATGAAGTTTATTATGAGGTGTAAATTTTTTTATGAGGTGTAAATTTTATAGGAAAAGCTTTACTTTTTTGTTTTTGTAATTGAATCTTGAGCATACAGTGAACATACACAACAATTCCTTGATGTAGAGGGTTATAAAGAATTCCTGTGGTAAGGGAAACATGAAGTTTTATAAAACATTTGGAAGGTAGCATTTATATAGGCTGGGCCATTATCAGTCTTAAGTGCCCACAGGCGCCAAGAGCACTAAAGGCATCTGAGCAGTGAGCAATGACATGTTTAGCTGCTTTACCAGTGCAAGCAGAAGCAAAGATAAATACCAAGAAAGTGTCCAGTGAAACATGGAACCAGCTATAGAGAGCCAAACTCAGGAATGTGAGTGACATCCATTTGCCAGAGATGACTGACATGTAACCCTCAGGAATTAACCCCCATGGAGAGTGGGAGAAGATGTATTACACAGGAAGAGCATTGTTTAACAATTTTTCAAGCCTGTTCT
>PVJX010014184.1:0-45539 GCA_004027295.1 Dolichotis patagonum
TTTTTATCCATTCCTCAGTTGATGGGCACTTAGGTTGTTTCCAAGATCTGGCTATTACAAATTGTGCTGCTATAAACATGGGTGCACATATATCACTGTGGTATGATGTTTTCAGTTCTTCTGGGAATATGCCTAGAAGCGGAATAGCTGGGTCAAATGGGACTTCCATACCCAGCTTTTTGAGGAATCTCCAGAATATTAGGTTGTTTTCAATTTGAGACAATTACATATAAAGCTGCTTAACATGTAGTAATAAAATATAAATATTTTAAAAATTATCCTGATTCTTTGTGCAACTAATGCAGTCTTTGATTTTGTGATTTTATTCCAAGGAAAAAGTAAATATCACAGAACAAACTTTATCTTCTCAGTTGAATGTTTTGCTTACAGCAAAACATTTCTCAATTTCTGGAATTTAACTTGACTTGAGACACTCTGTTCTGCAAAGTCTGTAGAATAAATTTGCTGCAACTGTTTTCATGTCTTCAGGAAGCACTACCAAATTTTCCTGATGCATGGATAACTGATCCTTTCTTCTTACACTTTGCAGATGTTAGGTTTCATGGAGGAATGCAGAATATGCAACTATAGAATACTAAAAACAAAACAAGGTCTTAGTAAAGATGCTGTAACCTGTAAGGAACTAGGTCTCCTCTAGCTTTTCAACTCTGTTGTCCTTTATCAGCCACCCAGACTGGATTCATTAGTCACAAATTTTAAAAATAATTGCTTTAGTAAACTCACTACTTTAATGTTTTAGTGGTTTTTTCTTTAGCATATTAACAAAGTTGTGTACCTATTATCACTAATTTTTGAAAGTTTTATTACCCAAAAGAAACCCCATATACTTGAGAATCATTCCTTGTATGTCTCTCTGTCCAGCCCTGACAATCACTGTACCACTCTCTTGCCACCAGCGTGAGGGTCAATTTTTCAACACTCTCACAATACTTTCTATTTTCTATCTTTTTAATTGAGACACTCAATTGTTCTAACGTGACATCTAATTGTATTTCCATAATGACTAATAATATTGAGCATTTTTCAATATTGGGTTATTAACTATTTGTATATATTTTTGGAGAAATGTTTATTATGGTCATTTGGCAATTCATAGATTAGGATGTTTATGCCTTTGTTGTTGAGTTTAAAATTTACATAGCTTAGACAGACATCCCTTATAGTATATACAATTTGCAAATATTTTCTCCCATTTCATGGATTGTCTTTCATGCTCATGATTTCCTTTGAAGCAAAAAAAATTAATTTTGATGAAATCCAAATTTATCTAGCATTTTAAAAAATTTATTCCTTTATTTAGAATGCAAACTACACACATTATTTCTATGAATATTCTATGAACTAATTCTATGAACATTATTTTCATAGTTTTCCTTATTAAAATTGGAATTTATTGACTGGGATTATCAAATATTGATGCCATGTGTTTCAGTTTACTACCAAGTCACTAATACTTGTAGAGAACAATCTGCCCTAGTTCCATGAAGGAAGGCAAGCTAGAAATGTGGATATTCTTTTCACAGTGTATTCTTTCTAGCACGGCATTATTGTATCTGTTGTCTTTCTCCCAAATTCCAGAGTGAAATTTAGATTTAGTTGAAGATATTACCACCGATTAGATTTTTATCCTACAATAGCTTAAGGATTTTGGTAATTGAAACAGAGTTTTAAGTTAGGGTGCTCAATCTTCTAATGTTTTTGTGTTCTTAAAATGAATACAATGGCTGGAAATACAAACTTCTGAAATGTACTGATATTATTCAAGACATCAAATAGTTTTGGATCAATTATCTGGAAAATGGCCTCTTCTCTTCTATCATTTGCTTTTGTAAACAGAGATCTAGCAAATAAATTACTTTTCTGTATTCCAGTTTCTTCCTTGAAAATTAGGACATTAATACTAATTTCCTTTTCATTTTAAGAGACTAATGCTATACTTGAGAAATTCTCATGCTTTGCCTCAGAACTTCTAGAATGGCAAAGAATGAAGAACACAAATATCTTTTGTCAGGAAAAAGTCTTCATGGGCCCGGGATATAGCTCGGCAGCACAGCACCTGCCTGGTAAGTGTAAGGTAGAGTTCAATTCCCAACTCTAAATAAATAAACAATGTAGAGAAAAATCATCATGGTGTTATATCATACATAGTTGACAAATAAACAATAGATTGGTTTTTTTCAGGCATAACAAAAATGTTTGAAGACCCTGTGCCAAACAGAGAAGTGTTCCGTAGCTTCTCGACCACACACATTCACACAGAATCTTCTTGGAGTTAAACAGAGGATCAACTCAAAATCTTGTCTTTATGAATTCTACAATTAGTAATCATTGCTCCATGACCTGGCACCTCTCTGTTTAAGAAAATACTCAGTGTAATGTTTGGGAAATACTTTTTTAAGGAAGAAATTCTTTGGTAATACTCCTGAAGATGAGTATTCTCTTCTCTCTACAATTTATTGTGTAGAAAATATATACCATATATAATGTATGTATTTATATCTTCAGGGAAAAAGTTAATGATTTAAGGAAATTAGAATATTATTTTTCAGACTTTTCTGAAATACTATATTGTCATTGCTGTGTTTTTCTATTGTCTTTTTCTTTTCAAACAGTTGAAATCATAAAAGCAGCTAGATTACATAAAAGCAGCTGAATCAAAAAAACTAACAGTATCATTAAGTACATTCATGAAGAAAGTGCTGATAAGTTTTTTGTGCTATGTAATTTCATAATCTAATATGAACCATGCTGAGATAGAATATCCCTCCTATGAATACTTTTCTGGTTGATGTAAAAGAAACAAAACAATTTTCTTTGAAGTTAGATAAATTATGTAGTCATAAGGTATATAAAAATCAAAAGAAAATTGTTCATAAATAAGTTTTGCAAATATCCAAAAGATTTCTTAATGAGTAACTGTGTGAAAAATAGCAAAGTTTGCTAAGTATTTTCTTTTCACTCATCCAAAATGTGAATGAGCTTATTTTGGCGATTACAACTTCTATAACTAATTATGGTGGCTTGAATTTGTATTTAGTTCTAACTGCTGAGAAATATGACTTAGATTTAAGATCTAAATCTTCCAATCATTTTAGATTATCAAAATATCAAATGTTTAATCCACTTAGTATTTATCTTGTTTAATGTCAAAGTACCCATTGTCCTTTGGGTTTTGTGTTTGTTTTTTGAGTCAAGGACTTGCAATGTTTTTGAGACTGGGCTTGATCTCACTATGGAGCCGAGGATGGCCTCAAACTGAGGTTATCCTCCTGCCTCCTGTCTAGGTCCTGGGAAGGCAAGAGATTAGAGCACTGTCTGCTAGCTGTGCAGATGGAAGTGGCCCGTCAGTCCCAGAGACAGACTCAGGACACATGTGTCCAAGCCTTGCACTTGGGACCAATCAGAAAATGCTGTCTTCTATTTTTTGGAACGAGATCAAGCACATTTTTCATAGGACAACCTAGATATGACTGTCAGCATGAGAAATGGGTAACACAAAAGAGGATGATCATTAACCTCCTGGCTGTGAGGTCTCTCTTTCAGCGGCCTGCCCTCACTCTTCGGGGTGTACTTCTTCTCTTATCTTTAATAATGTAAAACTTCACAAACTTTTGTGTGTCTCTTGAACAATTCTTTGCTCGGGACAAGAACCTGAAAAGGCTACACAGCATCCTAGAATCCCGGTAACACTGGGGTTACAGGCATGGGCCACCATGCCTAGCAAAGCCTACAGCAGCTGGTATTCCCAGGTAGTCTACCAGGCAAATGCTAACCAGGCTTGGCCCATTTAGCTTCTGAGGTCGTGTTCAGGGTGGTATGCAGGAGGTCATTTTGGCTTTACTCATACCTCTTTGGGATCTGTTATCTTTGGTACAAGGATTCCTTCTTCCTTAGATGCTTGTGTCAAAAAAACTAGAGTTACGAGACTCTAGTTACAAAGGGAGTATCTGTTATCTTTTCAGCACTCTCTGGCTTTGCTTTCCATTATCCAAGGAGAAAGCTATCAAAAATTAATGTTGAGAGATGACAAGTACCTTGCTTATTCAAGCCAGCAATAGAAATAATTTTTTCATGAATTCTGTATTTCCAGGAGTGTGAATTATTCACAGCGTGCCAGTTGGGATAAAAATCAGCTTGATGATAGATTTGAGCCAGCAGCAGAAAATCTGCTAAGGAAAACTGCAATGCAGTAAAACCTAAGATTTAGTCATGCAGTTAAAAAATGTCTCTGATTCTTTAGTCTTGAATTTAAATTCTTAAACTTTTTAAGTTACAACTTACAAACAAGAACTAATTATTTTCTAAACTTGCATTGACCTTTCATGCTGAATTATTAAAGACAGCAGTCCCTGGGTATCTTACATGGAAAAAGAATGGTGCTTTATCAAGAATCAGTAGTTTTTATTTCCCATGTCTGAAGCAGGGAGATGAATGCACAGAGCAATCATCTACTTAGCCCTATGCATTTAGCTATGGTCCAAGAAACCAGTGCTGCAGCCCATGTGTTCCTTTGGCTCAAGATAGCAAAGCGTTGCCTGACAGCCATTCGTGTTTTCTGTCCTTCAGAGAATCCCCTCCATTCAGTGTGGCCTCATTTGTCTACTGTAACATCATATCTAAACCTGGCTTTCCCTTTAACCCAGGCCCATGGGAGTAAAGGGCATTGATAGCACATGAATTTGAAGGAGGGCGCTGCCATTAGAAGTTACACAACCTGTTTGTTCCTTTCCAAGTGATTTCTTAGGGGTGTGGTGAATCTCTTTGATCTGGTTCCAGCAAAGTCCCTTTCAGCAGTCCACAATTAAAAGGATCCAAAACTAGTTAAAAAAAAAAAAAAGAATTCAGTAAGCCAGTTCTAAGTAAGGCTGAGTGGTAAAAATGAGAAAGGACAGCCAGAAATACTAAAAAGAAAACACAAGTAGATGAAAGAGAAACTAGCGGGAGAAAATCAGTTACAGGTTTTAGATTCTGGAACCACAGTTGATGGACATAAAGAAACAGTCTGGAAAACCCCATGTTGTTTAACACATGGGGAAAGAGTGAGGATTTCATAAAGCATTTCAAAATACCTCAATGTCTTACACTAAACTCTTTATACAAACTAAGTTTACATCACAAAGCAATTGTCTTTTTTTTCCAGTGTCAGTTATTTTAGTGTTTTGTATTTCCTTATTTTTTTTAAGGAAAAATTACTTTACAGTAAGACTTCTGAAGTTGTAACAGTATGACCTTTCTGTTACACTAGAAGATAATACTCAAAGAAAAACTGAAAATACATAATTTATTCGAATGTTTTCTTTTTCTTACTCTATGTATACCCTCTTATGAGAATAAAAGTACGTAACAATAAAGGCTGTGTGTGTGTGTGTGTGTGTGTGTGTGCATGCGCGCACGCATCTAAGAAATCAAGGACTAGTTGGACATCACTAGAAAAGTAATATAAATTGAACGTGTTTATGCCTCTGTGAAAACCAAGATTCTCTATGACTGCACATCAAACAAGGTCCCGCAGAGGTCCAGAAAAGGACAGTTTTAGCAATAAACTAAGAGACATACTATCATAAACAAAGACAAAACACTCAAATTAGTTTTATGCAGCCTGTGACTGCAGTTAACATTTTCAGAAAAGGTGACTTAAGTGAGGGCAGCATTATTAGTGCTTGCATCTAAAACAAGGAGAACACCCTCAGCAAACTCAACTTCCTTAACATGGTTTGACATTCTTTTTCTTCTCCAGCTTGAATTCCTCAACCTGGAGCACTGCCCCCCACACTTCCACTGTACTAAAGTTCTAGCCATCTCGAACTTCTTGCAGTGCTCCCTCCAAGATTTTGACACTTCAGGATTTTAAGCTTAGTTAGTTATCATTTCCTCTGAACATTATTCCTGATTCCTCTAATCGATAAAAGGTATTCTTTGAAGTAAACCTATTTGGAGGTGTCCTCTTAGCTAACTTCAGCCAGTTTGGCTTGAGACAAATTAGACCACTACAATTATTTCTTGCATAGTATTTGATTTGGAAGATAGTATAAGAGATAGGACAAAAAATAAATTTAGTTGTGGTGTTAGTGTGGTACACCCATAGTACATCATTTGCGTGGTGAATGAATAACCATAAGCCTAATAAAATAAAACTCAGTTTACTGAGAATGAAAGAGACACTCAGTAAGAAGCAAATGCACATGATCATGTGGCTTCAGATAGACAAAGAACAAGAAACCAGTTGTCTTTTTCCCTGACAGCTCTATTTCCTATTCTTTGATTTTCCTGTAATCTTTTATGAATTTCACTAACATGTAAAATTAGGAATCGCAAACCAGGTGCAATGACTTGTAAATCAAGTACTTTGGAAGGCTGAGGCAGAGGATTGCAAATTTGAGACTAGCCTGGGCTACTTAGTTATTTAGCATGACCCTGTCTAAAATGAAAAATGCAAAAAGGCTGAGGATGGTGTAAGGCATAAAAGTTCTTGCTTCAATCCCCAGTACTGCAAAGTAAAAATGATTGCCAATTTTTGATATGCTTAATGGGTTTGTTACTAACATTCAAATGATTTTTGATAAAAACATACTTTCTTGGTGGATTTTTATAGCTCTATCCTTCTTCTAGTATCATACTTGCGATTCATTTTCTGTTTTTTATTTCTTGAGAGTTTTCACTGTGCTCTTCCTCCATGAGAACAACAGCTATACGTCCCAGGGTCACAACTTGTAGCATGATGCATTGAACATGTAAGACAATAAACATTTGTTGAATTAACGAACCACTTCTTGCATAATCCTTATTAATATTACTTGACTGTGGTGCACCATGGCTAGTCTCTCCTCAGGCTGTCAAAAGTTTCAAGTGCTAAGCTTTGATGTGCCAGGTGTAATAATAGGAAAGAATTCTTTGTGAAGGGAATAATGCCAATATTCCTAATGTCTTTGTGTAGCATCAGCGTACATCACATTGGAGATCTAAGTAGGTCTCGTGTTCTTTCTTCTCCTTATTCTGTTTTCAGACAATAAAAATACAGACCAATTGTCAATATAAAAATTGGAACATGAAATCTTCCTGTGTTTGCATTATTGGAGACTGAATTCAGGGCCTTGCACTGAGCTACATCCCTAGCCCTTCTTTTACTTTTATTTTGAGACAAGGTATTGGCAAGTTGCTGAGGCTGGGCTGCAGCATGTGGTCTTCCCGCATCAACCTTGCAAGTAGCTGGGAGTCAGGTACATGCCAGCACATCTAGCTGCAAACATGAAGATTTTGAAAAGAACTCAATTCTTTTGTTTTCCAACAGGACCTTGGTTTCTTACTTGCTTGAGGATCAGAATCACCTGGATAACTTTCAAAAAATACAGATTCATAGATCCCATAAAAATTTCAATGCCAATTTTTATAAAACTTTTTGAATGATTCTGAATCCAAGGAAATTTCTTGACTATGATGACTTGATTGACTTTGATGTCTTAGACTAAGTTTCAAAAGCATCTGAGTGAAAGAAAATGAGTCTGAAATGTTTTTTTATGGAGAAGAGGTGTATTTTGGGCCCAGTAGAAAATCTCACCACCTGCAAGTGAGTGACAGCTAACAAACAGGGAGCAAACAGGCCTGTCCAGAGGAATAACAGTGAAAAAAATGACTAGGGGAGGATACCAGAAAGAAATGATTTCAACAATCTTCCTCGATTGATTTGGCTACAGAAAGCATACAGTAGTTTGGAAAGGACTTTTGATGATGCCAGCAGACAAAGGTATAGTAGATCAAGTCAGAAAAAAAAAGACAAGATAAATTTGTGAAAGTAATGTTTTCCATCTGCTAATAAAAGAGTTTAAGCAGCTTGAACCTCCTTGCCAATTAAGGCTCAGATTTTGTTATGCTTTAAACATGAGGCAAGGTAGAGCAACTAAAGAAAAACTAGAGCAAAAGACAAGCATCATATTCAGAGAGGAAAACTCAGCATGGTAAAAATGACAATGCTTCCAAACTGACTGTAGGTTTAATGAAATTCCTATCTAAAATCCAGAAAAGTTTTTTGTTTGTTGGGGGTTTTTTTGGTAAATATAAACAAGTATTTATATGGAAAGACGTGTGACTTAATATAGCTTTGCAACTTAATATAGCTAAAGCAACTTTGAAAATAACATAATAAAGTTTGAGAAGTCACTTCTCTGGACATTAAGAATTATATAATTGGTGAAAGAGACTGTAGTAATGATACATAGAACGCTAGATCACAAGAACAGAAAAGAAAAACAGAGACAGACCCAAAAAATACATCCAATGAGCAAAAAAGCAATTCACTGTATGATGAAAAATCTTTTGAATATATGATGCCAGTGATTATATATCCCAAAGAGAGAAATTCTAAAAACAAAAACAAAAATCTCTACCTAAACCTCATATTTCAAGCAAAAATTAACTCAAAATAGACCATGGACTTGAATGTAAAACATAAAAATGTACATTTTTTTTTAAGAAATAAAAAGAGTAGAAACCTTCAAAACCTAGAGCTGAGTGAAGACTTCTCAGTTTTATCATTAAAAGTCTAATCCATAGGGGAAAAATTGGTAAACTAAACCAAATAAAAATGCAAACTGTTACTCTATGAAGCACATATAAAGGAGGTGAAAAACCAAACTACTAGAACCAAGTACTTGTATACCATATATTTAACAAAAGACTTTAATTTGGAATATATGAGACTTTCAAAATTTGACAGCAAAGAGAAAAAAGATATTTCATTGATGATAATGGCAAAGATATACATGGAAAGATATTCAACGTCATTAGTTATTAAGGAAATGTAAAGTAAAACCATAATGACATGTCACTACACAAATAGCAAAATGGCTGAAATAAAAATTAGTGATAAAAAATTCCAGTGAAGATGTAGAAAACTGAATCATTCATATTGCTGGTGGCTACCTAATGTGATATAGCCACTTTGAAAAATGGTTTGGCAATTTGCATTAAACAGCACACACTTGACAGCCACTCAGCAATAGAACTCATGGGTATTTGTCTCAGATTAATAAATATGTTTATTAATAAACTAATTAAAGACTAATTAATTAAAGATTAATAAATGCCTCAGATTAATAAACAATAAATATAAATATTATAATTATATAAATAAACATAAGAATTTATGTTTGTATAAACCCACTGACTTAGTTACTTTTTATTCATCGCTGAGACAAAATACCTGTTGCCCAAAGTGGGGAAAGGAAAGGTTTATTTCTTACAGTTTTTGGAGGTTTCAGTCCATACTCAGTTGGCTCCAAGACAGGGTGGCATGGTGGGGCCGCAGTTCATGGTGGCTGCAAACAGCAAGTGGAAACCGGCAAAAGAGAGAGACACACCTTCTTCCTGCCATTACATCACATCCTGGCTCCACCCCCTAGGAGGGTGTAGCACTGACACCACCAATCCAAGCACTAGACGATGAACCAGTCACAAATGTACAATGCAAATACATGAGGCCTGGGGGCCACCGACATAAACCATGACAACCACTTATAAGAATAGTTACAATATCTGTAGTTGTAACAGTCTCACACTAAAAAAAATCTTAAATGTCCTTCAAAGGGTGAATGGTTAAACTAATCATGATAGATTCACACTATGAAGTAGTGCCAGGCTGTGAAAAAGTACAAACTGTGCACAATGT
Source organism: Dolichotis patagonum (assembly GCA_004027295.1). Taxonomy (NCBI): domain Eukaryota; kingdom Metazoa; phylum Chordata; class Mammalia; order Rodentia; family Caviidae; genus Dolichotis; species Dolichotis patagonum. The sequence continues at coordinate 9,683 of PVJX010014184.1, forward strand.
GATAAACAGATTAATGTTTCTACCTCCCGGAAACATCTATGGCTACATATTCTCTAATCCCTGGAACCTGTGAATATATAATGTATGGCAACGGGTTCTTTGCAAGTGTTATCAAGGTAATAGACTTTAAATTAGGAAGATTATCCTGGATTATAAACTGAGTGCAGCTTAATCACATGAAATCATAAATGCAGAAATGTTTCATGGCTGGAGTCAGAGGGGGCTGTAGCACAAAGGGAAATCAGAGGATTCCAAAGCATGAGAGAGACTCTATCTGCCCTTGATGGCAGTAGGTCACAGTGATCATAGAGAAGATGCTAACAGTGTCCAGAAGTGAAGACCGGCTCCCGGGTGACAGGTAGTAAGGAAATGGGAACCTCTGTCCTACTCCTGCAAAACACTGAATTTAGTCAAAATCCTGAATGATCTTGAAAGCAGTTTCATACCCAGAGACTTCAGAAATGAATGTAAGCCTGGGGTTAGACTTCGAGAGATTCAGTTAGACTTTGAGAGATTCAAAGCCCAGTTGAGCCATCACACTACATCTGCCCTACACTACATTTACCCACACTACATCTATGGCAAATAGTTCAACAGCAATAGAAATTTTAAAAAATAATATATGCAGTAACTTGGAAGGATCCCAAGAGATGTATGCCAGATGAAAAAAGCCCTTCTCAAAAGGTTACATACTGAATGATTCTATTTATACAATGTTCTCAAGATGATAAAATTAGAGGAATGGAGAATATATTTGTGGTTGCTAAATAATGGGAGGAGGATGAAGGAAGTAGATGTGACTGTAAAAGATCAATGTAATGGATTCCCGTGCTGATGAAATTGTTCTTGTTATTTGCCTATAGTGGAGGCTAAATGAACCTAACATGTGAATTGCATGGAGGTAAAACAGGTATATGTACCTGCATATACAAAGTGTGTATACAGAATAAAAAATCTGAAGGTAGTATCATGGGCAATATCCTAGTGGTGTTATTGCTCTGTGGGTACATGAGACATTGCCTTTGGGGAAACTGGATTAAAAAGTATTATTGGAATGGTGTATTTTTAGAGTAGTACATAAATTGGTAAGTATCTCAAAATGTAAAAGTTAATTTAAAAGATTTAATAGATATAAAATGTATACTTTAAGTTAGTGTTTTATTATATTCATGATACAGAAATCATTGTCTCATTTTAAAAATTGTTATAGTGAAAACAGTAGGATTACATATACCTGATCTTCAAGATTTTGACCTCAAAATGAGCTGAGAACTAAGGTTAAATTCATATTTGTCACGTCTTGTTATTCATTTGTGCTTGCCTCGTTAGCGTTGCCTCCAGCCACAGTTTTTCTGAAGCATATTTTAAATATTTGTGCCTATTTTGTGACCATTAGTTTAGCTAAAACTAGATTATAGAATTCACAAATCTACTTAGGATATGTTGGTTTCCTATTGTTGCTGCAAAAAATTATTAAAAAAACTATTAGCTTAAAATAACACACACATTATTTTACCATTCTGGAGGTCGGAAGTCTAAGATGGGTCTCACTGATCTAAGAGCATGTGTTCTTTGGGAGCCCTACAGAACAATCTGTTTTCTCATTTGCTCCAGCTTCCAGGAGCTATGACTTCTTGGTCTGCAACTCCTTCTAGCAATATATAACTTTGATCTTTCCTTCCATTGTCATATCTGCTTTCTTTCACTTCTTCATTTATTCTCAAATGATTACCATGGGCCCAGTCAGAAAATCCAGCATAATCTCCCTAACTCAAAATTGATTACCATTGATAGTTACCATTGGCCCAGTCAGAAAATCCAACATAATCTCCCCAACTCAAAATCAACTTTGTTTAATTACATCTTTTGTCATGTAAGATAAAATTTATGGTTTATGGGGATTAGATTGTGGACATAATTTGGGGTTATTACTGTGCCTGTCACAGAGGGCAAACACAACTATTACATAATGCAATGTGCAGAACATATACAGATATGTGAGGACATCACAGTCACCCTCTCTACTACGACACTCAGAAGCTTTCCTCATGATGTCTTATGTACCAAATGCCATGTCCATGTCGCCTGCAGGCTTGGAAAAGGCTTGATTAAATATCATTGGTGTTTAAAATCCTTTTCAGATTTTTGTTGGTTTAAACATAATTATAAATAGCAGTGCTAATATTCTCTTTCCATGCTTCTGATTACTTTCAATATCACTTAAGGTTGGGTGTCCCTAGTTGGAGTTTACAATTCTTTAAGGCTGTACAACCATTCACAATTTACAGATTGTTTTTCATAGAGTATCTTAGTCCATTTGAAATGCTATTGCAAAGATACCATAGAGAAAGTGAATACATTTATTTCTAATAGTTCTAGAGTCTGGAAAGTCCAAGATCAAGGTGTTATTTGTTGTTCATAGATTGCCATTTTCTTGCTGTTTCCTTGCTTATGTGATAGAGTATGATAGAGCTATTGGGATCCATTTAAAAGGGCATCAATCCCATTCATGAAGCTTTATCCTCACCACATAATTACTCACAATTGCTTCATTTCTTAATACCATCACCAAGGGGGATAAGATCTTGACATATGAATTTTGAGAGAGATACAAATATTCAGTTCACAGCAAAGATTATTTCATTTTGTGCTGTAATTAATTACATGCAAACAGCACAGCATGATAGAACACAATCTCCAATTTACAGATGAGGTGACTCAAACTGAGAGAAGCTGAGTAACTTGAATAAGGACAAATTTAGAAAGAGCTGAAAAGAATTACAATTGTGTATTATTACTTCCAGTTTAATAACAACACTAACAGTGGTAAAGTTTAAAAATTCAGTTTCTAGGGAGAAAACATTTCAAATTTTGGAAGTCAGCAGCAGGAATGGCAATGAAAGCAAATAACCTGTTCAAAAGAGTGATTTTTGCATTATCTACTGACACATCAACTGTTGTCCACGTGCTCAGAGTCTGCAAGAACAGGGCCAGGTTTAATGTCAGAAATCAAAACTAGTGCAGTTAGGAGTCAAGACTACCAAAAAGAAAAGCTGTTTTGTTCTGGGCACTTTTCTTTCATATTTTATGAGGTCACAAATAATTCTAGAGCTTTTTCCCCAAGTCTTTTATTTGGAAGGGACATTACAAATGATAGTGAGTCAATGACAGACATTCTTTCTCCCCTAATGGTTCAGAGCATTCCAAAGGACACAGGCTATTTTTATTCACTGAGGCTTGGGAGTCAATAAGAAAAGATCCACTGCACTGATGTCCTTCTGATAAAAAGTACAAATGCATTTTTGAGCAATCATGAAAGGAAGACACAAGCTCATGCAAAATCAGGGAAATGCAGATGTAATTACACAGGGAATCACAAGACATGAGCTTGACATAATTTGATACTGCATGATTGAGCAGCAGAGGAAAATTAAAATTTGTAACTGAAAAATTCTGGTAGCTGGGCCTCATTTTGAAAGGTGCTTTGAAAGATTTAATGGACAGATTACCTAGAACAGAGATTAGCTCTGATGTTATTTTAATATTTAATTAAATGCTAATGTTGGCCTCATGCATTATTTTATATATTCAGTTCATGGATTGTCAACATTGATTTTTACCTTGTGGAAGAGCAAATTATTGGACCTGTAAATAGTTTTTAAGCTACAAATAATAAAACCAAATATTTGAAAGTAATATCAAGAATATGTTTACAGAGTATACACATTTCTGTTTGCTAGTGTAATTACTCATTTGCAAGAGATCTATTTATAAGCCAACTCTCCTAATCAATTTACTTAGAAAATAACACTGAGGTCACATTACATTAGCAAAGAAAAATAGAAAGTAGAATTAATTACCTTGATGCTATAAACTAGAGCAAACAAATGACACTTCAATTATCTGATGCTTTCTGATGAGATTTTTGGAGTTGGAATGATCTGAACTGCATTGCTACTGAATTCTCTGTTGCTAAACTAGGAGATTTAATGATATGTACAAATGTGATGATATGTAAGAATCAAGAAAAAAGAAAAAAAAGAATCAAGAAATCAAATTTTCACACAAAGACATTTTTGTAAGTAACTATCCAGCTAACTTGCCAGAAAGTACCTTATTCAGTACATACTTCTAAAATATTTAACCAGTTTCTTAACTTTCTGGTTTATAAGATGAAAAAAAAAATAACCAAAACAATATTTTCATAACTACTTACTAATTAATAGTTATACTTAATGGAAGAAGAAATTACCATGTAGGCATTGGGCTGAACACAATCTTTTCTTTCTTTCTTTCTTTCTTTCTTTCTTTCTTTCTTTCTTTCTTTCTTTCTTCCTTCCTTCCTTCCTTCCTTCCTTCCTTCCTTCCTTCCTTCCTTCCACTTTTTTTTCTTACTACAGTGATAGTCTGTGCTTCCCAATTTAATGGGTTTTAAATTTTGTGGAAGCATTTGTTCTGGTTGTAGAGCCACACAATAGATTATTGAAGGACTTACAAATACAACCCACCCTCAGGACCCTGGTGGATTGGCTCTAGGAATCCCTACAGATAGCAAACTCTACAGATGCTCAAGTCTCTTATATAAAATGTTGCAGTATTTGCATAGAACCTACACACATTTTCCAGAATACTTTGAATCATCTCTAGATTACTTGTAATAACTATAATGTAAATATTATGTAAATAATTCCTTTATTATGGTATTTACTAAATAATGATGAATGAATAAAGTCTGTGTATATTCAATACAAATGCTGATATTTTAAAAATATATTTGATCTATAGCTGGTTGAATCTGCAGATGTGAAGCCCACAGATACAGAAGGTCAACCATATAACCTGAAAGTAAATTCATTTGGACCTGGGAAGATTCACTCTTATTTTTCAAGAGCTGTTATAATCAGGATGCCTGAAAATCCTTAAGCAGTTGGGGTTTTAATTTGGTGGTATGTACACACCGTCATTAAACCACTGCTGGCCACCTTTTCATAGCTTCATTCCAAATCTTTAGAGAAGGAAAACATCCTTTGGATTTTGTCTTTATGCAATTTCAATGCCTGTTCTGAATTTTCTGATGGAGCAAATATGTGGGTGAGGCCCTGTAATGAGTGTTTTGCAAAAAGTTTTTCAGGTGATTTTTGTAATTCAGCAATTTGTGGAAACTACTGATGTTAATCTAGCCTCTGCTTTCTAGATGCAGAATCTAAAGTCTGCCTTGTACCCTCTGAGAATATGAGGAGGAAAATACAGCTCCTTGATAGCTGATTGTTTATGCTTCTCAGGAAGCCTGACTATTAACCAAATCTTTCTATTCCTCCAGATTTAGAGCAGCAGGAGATTTACTTGTGTACCTATGTCTGTAATTGCCTGACACTAAGGATTATTGATTTGCTAGGAGATCTAGGCTATCTCCTGTGAAAAACTTTAAAATCAAGAGAAATATTTAGCTGGTAGATAATTTATCAGTGAAATCCTGCCTGCAGATAGGAATATGGCCTAAGTAGTAACTTTCTTTTTTTTTTTTTTTAAATCTCATGTAGCTGTAATTTCCTTATGCTGCTTTAATTTAGTCACCAGGGCCTGCTTTCAGCCTGGCAATCCAAAAGTGTGTGCAGCACTCTCCAGCCCACTAGGAAGCTTTGGCACTTTGCTCAGAGACTGGGAAGACCCCACCCAGCCTCCCATGTCACTGGAGAATGCACCTGGAGGTCCCTCTAGACCTATCTTGGCCCTGCCCAGCAACTCCCAAGCTGACCTCAGCTGCCTGCCTTTGTCCTGGCAAGCCAAAAGTACAGACAGCACTCTCCAGCCCACAGCAAAGCTTTAGAGCTTTGCTGGGAGACTGATTAGGCCCCACCCAGTGACCCCAAGTGGCTAGAGCCATCTGGTAAGGTCTCCTAAACACCTCCACTCCACTGGGGAAACTCCCTGCAATAGGGAGAGATATTCTCATCCCAAGAAACAACTGAGACCTTGCATTTGGCTTCCCTAAGAGAATATAGGAAAATGACAAAACAGAAGAGCAAAATGAAATCTGAAACCTCCAGCCCATCCCAAGCAAGCCTAGAAGACATGGACATAGAAGAAAATGTAAGCCATACACCTGAAACTCCTGAAATGATACAACTGAATTAAAGAAACAATTCTGGGAAGCTATAAAAGAACTCAGATCAGAAATAATCTCCCAGGTAAAAGAAGAAATGATAAATGTAATGAAATGAATGCTGAACATATCTAAAGAATACATAGGTAAAAAATTAGAGGAACAATGCAAAAAAGATGGAGACCTTGAACAAACAATATAAGAAACAAACAATGCATGAAACAGATTCAAAGAGATATATAGGAAATAAAAATTACACTGAGAGTCTGCAAAACCACCTCAATGAAAGTGAAGATAGGCTTTCGGACCTCGAAGACAAGATTGCAGTTAGTGAACAGGAAAGGAAAGATCTTTTTTTAAAAAAAAAGGAATCAAGAAATAACAATTCAACAGCTGCAAGATGATGCAAATAAAAACAACATAAGATTGATAGGTATAAATGAAAAAGAAGGTGACAACACAAATGAGATGAAGACACTATTTATATAAGTACTAGCTGAAAATTTCCCAAACATGAGAATGGAAACTGACATACAGATCACTGAAGCATATAGAACTAAAAATAGCCATAGCCAAAATAAAAATACACCCAGATATATAACAATCAACATCCCAGAAATCCAACATAAGAAGAAAATATTAAAAGCTGTTAGAAGAGACAGAACACCAAAGGGAAGCCTATCAAAATCACAGCAGACTTCTCAACACAAACAATGAAGTCAAGAAGAGCATGGAGTGAAGTATTTCAGATCCTAAAGGAAAATGACTTCCAACCCAGACTGGTATACTCTGCAAGACCATCTTTCAAAATTGATACAGAATTAAACTACTTCCTTGACAAAGAATAGCTGAAAAGCTTCATGACCACAAAACTAACTGGGCAATGAATACTGAAAGACATTCTACATAGACACAAGAAAAAACCACTGAGCAAGGTAAACAATTAAACAGAAGGGAAAGGTAAAGAATCAACATCAGAAAGATATCATGTCAACAATAAACCAATATTTATCAGTTATAACCATGAATATAAATGGCCTCAATTCACCAATTAAAAGAAATAGGCTGGCAGAATGGATCAGAAACAACATCCAACCATATGCTGTCTACAATAAACCCATCTAACCCAAAAGGAAACCCATAGACTGAAAGTCAAAGGATGGAAAACAATACTTCATGAAACAGGAACCCCCCAAAAAGCAGGGGTAGCTATTCTGTTTGCAGACAATGGAGACTTCAAACTAAAAAGGATCCAAAGAGATAAAGAAGGTCACTACATACTAGTTAGGGGAAAACTTCAAGAGGAAGAGATAACAATCTTAAATACATATACACCAAATTTGGGAGCATCCAGTTATACAAAGCAACTATTAACAGAAATGAAAAATCAAATAAGCAATAACACAATTATAACGGGAGACCTTAACACCCGATTTGACACAAAGAGACAGATCAACTAGACAGAAAATCAGCAAAGAAATAACAGAATTGAATTACATCTGTGAGCAAATGGACTTTGTGGATGAATACAGAGTGTTCCATCCAACAACATCAGAATATACATTCTTATCAGCAGCACATGGGACATTCTCTAAAACAGACCATTTACTAGCCCACAGAACATGCTTAAGTAAATGCAAAAGAATTGAAATTATCCCATGCATATTATCAAATCATAGCATCATGAAACTAGAAATTAATGACAAAAGAAACTGCAAAAACCCCACAAAAACATGAAAATTGAATAATATACTCTTGAGCAATCAGTGGGTCATGGAGGAGATTAAAGAAGAAATTAAACAATATCTACAAGCAAGTGAAAACATAAATGCAACTTACCAGAACCTGTGGGATACAATGAAAGCAGTACTCAGAGGAAAATTTATTGTGGTGAATTCCCACATCAGGAAAACAGAATGAATGCAAATAAACCACCTGATGCTACACTTCAAACATCTAGAAAAAGAAGACCAAGTCAAGTCCAAAGCCAAAAGAAAGGAGGAAATTATAAAGATCAGAGCAAAATCAATGCAATAGAGACTAAGAAAACAATACAAAGAATCAATGAATCAAAGAGTTGGTTCTTTGAAAGAATAAATAAAATTGACTGGCCTCTAGCAAACCTTATTTTAAAAAGGAAAGAAAAAACTCAAATTCATGCAATAAGGAGTAAAAAGGGTGAAATCACTACAGACTCTGTGGAAATACAGAAGATCATCAATACCTATTTTGAAAACCTCTACTCTCATAGGCTTGATAACACAGAAGAAATGGACAGATTCCTAGAAACATATGAAGTACCAAAGCTGGATCAAGAAGATGTAAAACTGCTAAATAACCCAATTTCAATTAATGAAACTGAAAATGTAATTAAAATCTTATCAACAAAGAAAAGCCCAAGTCAAGATGGATTCACTGCAGAGTTTTACAAGACATTCAAAGAAGATTTAATGCCCACACTTTTCAAACTCTTCAAAGAATTTGAAAGGGATGTAGTTATCCCTAACTCATTCCTGGAAGCAAGTATTACTCTAATACCAGAGAAAGACCCAACTGAAAAAGAGAACTACAGGCCAATCTCCCTAATGAACATAGATGCAAAAATTCTCAATAAAATATTGGCAAACAGGGTGCAGCAAGTCGTCAAGAAGATTACACACCATGACAAACTAGGATTCATCCCAGGAACACAGGGATGGTTCAACATATGCAAATCAATAAATGTAATCCACCATATCAATAAAACCAAAAATAAGAATCACATGATCATTTCTATAGATGCAGAAAAGGCTTTTGATAAGGTCTAGCACTTGTTCATGGTAAAAACAAACTCACTGAGTGAGAAATAAGAGAAGCCACACTCTTCACAATAGCATCCAAAAAATGAAATACTTAGGAATCCATCTAACAAAAGAAGTAAAAGACCTATTCAGGGAAAATTATAACACTGGAAAAAGGAAATTGAAGAGGATCTCAGAAAATGGAAAGACATTCCTTGTTCATGGATAGAAAGAATAAATGTAAAAATGTCCATTTTCCCAAAATTGTTACACAGATTTAATGCAATCCCAATCAGAATACCACTAGTATAACTACAGATCTAGGGAAATCACTCCTAAAATTCATCTGGCACCAGAAGAGACCTAGAATAGCAAAGGCAATTCTAAGCAACAAAGGCAAGGCAGGAGGCATCACATACTACTTTGCAGTGTAACTTCCTGACTTGAAGTTATACTACAAAGCTATTGTAATAAAAGCAGCATGGGACTGGAATAAAAACAGACCTGAAGATCAATGGAATAGATTAGAAGATACAACTATAATTACAAACACACTCAATCACCTTATCTTTGATAAAGGGGCCAAACATGTTCACTGGAAGAAAGATAGTCTCTTTAATAAATGGTGCTAGAAAAACTGGCTCTCCATATGCCAAAAACTAAAACTAGACCCATGTCTATCACCATGTAGGAAGCTAAAGTAAAAATGTATGAAAGATCTAAATGTTAAAACAGAAACACTAAATCTCTTGGAAGTCAGAGTCGGTAGAAATCTTGAAGACATAGGGGTAGATAGAGAATTCGTGAACAAAAATCAAACTGCAAGTTAAATTTTTTCCAGAATCAATAACTGGGATCTCATCTTATTAAAACATTTTTGCATGTCAAAAGAAATCTACAACAGAGTGAAAAGGGAACCCATGAATTTTGAAAAAATCTTAGTCAACTCTCCCTCAGACAAAGGACTTCTGTCTAGAACATATAAAGAATTAAAAAAAAAATCAAAGCTCTGAAATTTAAAGACTCAATCCAAAAATGGGTATCTGAGATGAATACACTGTTCTCAGATAAAGAAATACAAATGGCAAATACATGAAAAAATGTTTAGCATCATTGGTCATTAGAGAAATGCAAATTAAAACCACACTGAGATTCCATCTCACTCCAGAAAGAATGGCCAGGGTAAAAAAAACTACCAACAACAAATGCTGGAGAGGCTGTGGGGAAAAAGGAATTCTTCTGCACTGTTAGTGGGAGTGCAGACTGGTGCAACCACTGTGGAGGTCAGTCTGGAGATTCCTCAAAAAGTTGGGATCCAAAGTCCCACTTGACCCAACTATTCCACTCCTGAGTATATTCCCAGAAGAACTGAGAACATCATATCACAGTGATATATGTGCACCTATGTTTTAGCAGCACAATTTGTAATAGCCAGATCTTGGAAACAACCTAAGTGCCCATCAACTGAGGTATGGATGGAAATATGTTGTATTTTTATACAATGGCATACTACTCAGCTATAAAGAATGATCACATTGAGATATTTGCAAGTAAATGGATGTAACTTGAGACCTTACTCATAAGTGAAATAAATCAAACTCACATGAATAAATACCATATTGTCTCCCTAGTGTAAGAAATGGTAAGAGTACATAAGATACAAAATCCTCAATAAATACAGTAAAACAGTAAGAATCTGCTCAAAGGGGAAAAGGAGGAAAAAGAAAAAGGAAGGGAAAAGAAAAAAATCTAAGTTTGTATAAACACACAGGATAGCTAAGATGATTGTGCTACAAATTCTGTAAGTTCGTAAAACAAAGCAGTTAACATTCATAGGATTGGAACAATTTTGCATGTTTGTGTCTGGTGACCTGAGGAACTCTTGAAGATCACTATGTAAAATATTAACCTTAGTTCTGTTCCTACCACCATGTTTTGAAAGCCTATATTGTCATTGTTTTGGGCTCTTTGCTATTGTTATTTGTCTTTTTTTGTTTCTTATTTTTCTAGTAATCTGTTTTGTTTTGTTTCATTTTGTTTTTCCTTCTAATGCAGAAAGGATAGGTATACATGTAGAAGTTTATACAACTTCTCCCAAACAGTTTATGAGAGTCGATTATATTGTGTGATCAAATGAACAGCTACTTTGAAGAAAAACAGACATTACGGTATCCATTGCTGATTCCATATCATCGTGCTGTGAAATCCAGTAATGCTTCTTTCTGTTCTTTGTTCAGAGTGGTTTTAGGCTGTTTTGTATTGTTTAGTTTCAACATACATGAAGGTATGGACAGCTGTTTTGAAGAGAACAAGAGACATTATGGCAGCCATTGTTAATTTTCCTATTGTCTGGTTTTGAAGGCCTATACTGCCTTCATTACTCTGTTCTGATCAGTTTTATACTATTTTGTCTTGTATGAATTCATTGTGTGTGAAGATATAGACAACTATTTAGAGGAAAACAAGAGACATTATGGCAACCATTGTAGATCTCCTATTGTCTTGCTTTGAAATCTGTGTTATATTATATTGTTTTGCTTCTGATCTGCTTTGTTCTGTTTTGTTCTGTTTCGTTTTACCTTTTTAAAATAAAAAAAAAATTTAGTAATAAAAAGAACCTAATTGCATTGTTTTTCATCTTCTTAGCTCTTTTAGCCCTTATTTTTTTATGCTTCTATAATTTAGCAATAAAAGGAACCTTTTGTACTTTCACTTTCTTTTGCTGTGATGATTTCCCAGAAGCTTTCTTTGTACAAGAAAATTTATTTTCTTTCTCCTTCTTGTTACTTAGCTTTTCTTATCTGAAAATAACTACACCCTAAGCACTTATATATGCAAACCCAGACCCTCCCCACCTTTGGCACATACTTAGCTCCTTCAGATCAAATCAACAAATAGCCTGAGTGGCTCGGCTGACAGCGAGTTTAGCATAAATACAACAGCACCACCTTGTGTTGTGTTTCTGAGAGAAACCTCGTTAACAGGACAAAAGCTGGGGCCAGGAGGGGTGGGTGGATCAGGACAGAGTAACTAGGCCTCAGTCCCCTCTGCTGGAAACACATATAATAATCCCTTAGTATCCTTAGGAGATTGGCTCCAGGATTCCTGTAGATTCCCAAACCCTTGGCTACTCAAATCCCTTATATAAAATTATGTAGTATTTGCATGTGACCTACACACATCCTCCTATACAGTTTAAATCATCTCTAGATTACTTATGATATCTAATACAAAGTCAATGATACATAAACAATCATTATATTTATAGTTTTGGGGGGAAAATACTAGAAAAAAGTCTTTCCATGTTCAGTGCAGATGGAATATTTTTTCTAAATAGTTTTAATCCTGGGTAATCCACAGATACAGAACCTGCAGATAGGGAGGTACCAACTATACTAGCAACTTCTAGCTCCTTGAAAAACATTTCTGGTCACTATCAGCCTACAACCTTCTCCTATAAAATGATAATACTCTCTTCTATATCACAGAAGATAATGCATCAGTTTTTACATCAAATTCTTAAATAGTGCTGTTGCTGTTTTTCATTTTCTCTAAAGCTTCTTTCATATTTGGAGAGGTAGCTTTTGAATGATACATTTACCCGTAAAAGGGAGAGGGAGTTCTTTTAGCATATCCCTCAAAATAATTTTATGAAGTCTTTTTCCCCAAATAGAGTTGTATACATGTGTGTGTGTGTGTGTACATATATTTTCACTATGGAACAAAATGAGGGTTAAATATGTGAATATCAGTGTGTAACTGCAGAGCCATCCTTCTAAGACTGAAAAAAATCAAATGCTGCCTATCAAAATATGCCTTTTGTATAATCTTTTAACCAGAAAGAGCATGGTTGACTAAAGCTCACTTTCAAGGGTAAGACAGAATCTTAGCACTACTTCAATTTCCATTTCTCTAATGACTGGCAATATTGTGCATTTCTTCATACATTTATTGGCCATTTGTACTTCTTCTATGAGGTGTTTGTTCCTTTAAATTGCCTAATAATGGATTGGGTCTTTTATTTTGGGGGGGTTTAAATTTTTTTAGTTCTTTATATATTCTAGATATTAGTTTTTGGGAAAATAGCTGGCAATTTTTTTCTTCTATTCTGTAGTTTGGCTTTTCACTCTGTTGGTTTTTTCTTTTGCTGTGCAGAAAGCTTTTTAATTTGATCTGATCCCATTTGTTGATTCTTGGTATTGTTTTCTGTGTAATCAGAATTCCTTTCAGAACATCTTTGCCTATATCTATGACTTCAGGGATATGTTTCACTTATTTTATCTTCCAGCAGATTAAGTGTTTCTGTTTTAACATTTAGTTCTTCTATCCATTTTGATTCCAGTTTAGTACATGATGAGAGACATGTCTACATTCACTCTTCTGCATATGGATAGACAGTTTTCCCAAAACCATTTATTAAGGAGGCTGTCTTTCCTTCAGTGTATATTTCTGGACCCTTTGTCAAATATCAAGTAGTCGAAGGTGCTTGGAGATGGTTCTGTGTGTTCTGTTCTGTTCCATGGATCTTCATGTCTGTTCTCCACACAGTAGCTTTGTAACATGACTCCAATTTTGGAATTATGATTCTTCCCACTTTGCTCTTGTTACCTAGGATTGCTTTTATTATTCTGGGTCTCTTCCTGTTATATGTAAATTTTAGGACTGTTTTCTTTAGTTTTGTGAAGAATGTTTTTGAAATTTTGATTGGGATTGTATTAAATCTACATAGCAATTTTGGCAGTGTAGCTATTTTGACTATAATGGTTCTGTCTGTCCATGAACAGGGGATATCTTTGTATTTTCTTGTCCTTTTGGATTTACTTTTGCTGTAATTTTCATCATAGAGATCTTTCAATTCCTTAGTTAATTCCTAAGTATTTATTTTTTCTTGGTGCTATTTTAATGGTATTTTTTCCTGATTTCTTTCTCATTGGGTATATTATTAGTGTACAGGAACATTATTGATTTCTGTGTATTCATTTTGTATCCTCCTATATTACTAAATTTGGTTATTAGTTCTAAGAATCTTTTGGTAATTTTCTTTTGAGTCTTCTATGTTAAAGATCATGTTATCTGCAAATAATAATGTGACATCTTCTTTTCCTATACATATCCCTTTTGCTTCTTTTTCTTGCCTAATTTTTCTTACCGATGATTTGGGTACTGTGTTGATACGGACATTCTTGTCTTGTTCCTGATTTTAAAGGGAAAGTTTCCAGTTTTTCCACATTTAATATGATGTTGGTAGGTTTGTCATAAATTGCTTTTATCAGATTGAGATAAGGTTCTTCTGTAACTGTTTTCTTCTGTGTTTTTACCATGAAAGGATGTTGAATTTTTGTCAAAGGCTTTTTCTGCATCTAATAAGATGCCACATAATATTTTGCCCTTGCTTATCTATGTTATCTGTTATCTTTATTGGTTTGTGTATGTTAAATCATCCTTACATTCTTGGGATGAAACCCACTTGGAATGATGTGCTATCTTTTTGATAACTTGTTGTATTTTGTTTGCCAGTACCTTGTTGAGGATTTTTGCAACTATATTCATTAAAAAGATTGGTCTATAGTTCTCTTTTATAGTTGTAGTCATCTCTGATTTGGAATCAGGGCAATTGTAGCTTTCAGGAATAATTTTGGGAGTACTCCTTCCCTTTCATTAAAAAGTTTGAAGAGTATGGATGTTAGAACATCCCTGAAGTTTTCATAGAATTCAGCAGTGAATCATTCAGAAACTGGGCTTTCCTTAGTTTGCTTTTAATTTTTATTATCACTGTTTCAACTTATTTCATTGCCTGTTGCTGGATTAGGATTTTAAATATTCTTGGCTCCGTTTTGGTAGCTCATATGTATCTGGAATTTTATCCATTTTTCTTCCTCTTCCTTCTCTCTTTTTTTTTTCCTTTGAGACAGGATCTTGCTATGTAGTTCAGACTGGCCTTGAACTTACTGTGTAGCCCAGCCTGGCCTTGAACTTGTAGCAATTCTCCTGCCTCAGCCTCCTGAGTGCTGGAGTTATAGGTATACACCGCCACATCCAGCTATACATTTCTTCTATGTTCTCCAATCTATTGGTATACAAGTTTATGAAGTAGTTGCTAATAATCTGGTCAATAATATCCCTTGTGATTTTACCTTTTCATTTTTAATTGTATTGATTTGGGCCTTTTCTCTCTTTTGGTTAAATTGGCTAAGGGTTCATATATTTTGTTTATATTTTTGAAGAACCAACTGTTCAGATTGTTAATTCCTTGTCTTGTTTTCTGTTTGGTGTCAATTTCATTGCTTTCTGATTTGATCTCTATAATTTCCTTCCTTTTTCTAACTTTGTATTGGGATTGTTCTTGTTTTTTTAGGACCTTGAGATGTATCATTACATTAGTTATCTGAGCTTTCTTGGTTTTTGTCATGTGGGCATTCACAGCTATAAACTTCCCTGTTAAGGTTATTTTTATTGTGTCCAATAAGTTCTAGTATGCTGTACTGGCATTATTGTCTAGTTTTAGGAACTATCGTATTTCTTCTTTGACTTCTTATGCAGTCCACTGTTTACTTAAGAATGTATTGTTTAGTTTTCATGCATTTGTATAATTTTCATGGTTTCTTTTGCTGCTGATTTCTAATGTATTACACTATGACCTGATGATATGCATGGTACAACTTCAGTTCTTTTTCATTTACTTAAACTTGCTTTATTGGCTAGTATGTAGTCTATTTTGGAGAAAGTTCTGTGTGCTTCTAAAAAGAATGTGCATTTTCGTTGTTTGGTGTGGTATCCACTAGATAACTATTAAGTCTATTTGTTTGAAGGTTTTGTTAAAGTCAGATATTTCTTTGCTTACTTTTTGTCTGGTTTATATGTCTATTTGTCTATTTGTGATCAAGATGTCAAAATAACAAATGCTAATCAGGCTGTGGAGCAAAAGAAACCCTTCTACACTGTTGGTACAATTGTAAACTGATACAATCACTGTGGAAATCAGGATAGATTTTACAAAAAAATTAAGTCTAGAAATCCCATTTGATCCAGCTCTTTCCCTTTCTGATATCTTCCCCCAAAAGTTAAAGACATCATATTACAGTGAAATATACATACCAATGTTTATAGCAGCATAATTCATAGTAGCTAAATCTTGGAAGCGGACTGTATATGCATCAACACATGAGTGGATAAAGAAAATTTAATGGGGTACTACTCTGCCTTAGAGAAAGATACAATGAGTCATTTGTAGAAAAATGGATATCTTGAAACCATAATGTTATGTGAAGTAAATCAGACACATGTTGAAATATTTCATGATTTCTTTCATGTAAGGAAACCCAAATTATAAATAAAGAGCAAAATAAAAGACAATAGGATGTAGGGAGATAGATTTTTGTCAAACAGGAAGGGCCTCAACAGGTGGAGGAAGTGAGGAAGGAGAGGAAGGAAAGAGGATGTAAAAAGGAATTAAAGTGTGACGTGCACACTACCAACTCCACACAAGGCATGTAAACATTATTTACAGCAAACGTACTAAGAAAAGAAAAGCCATAGGTGAGCAGTATGAAGCATTTGGTGGACTTCTAGAAGCATGCAATCTGTGATAATGAAACTCAGCATGTGTTTATGCACCAGCGCATTAATATATGTGTGTTAACACTGCACCCGGCTCAGCGAAGCACAGGGGTTGCTTATAGGTCAAGAACAAGGAAAAAATCCCACCCCAAAGAATGCTTTCAATTGTAGTTCCAAATGTCAAATTAATATAATAAATCCACATTTTTAACCCATCAAATTGTATGAGAAATTGAGCCCAAATTTCTGAAAAGTTATATAGTAGGAAGTAGAAAACCATGTTTATTCAGGGCCTTTCTGGGAGTGGACATAAAGAAAATCTTAACACCAAAAGTTCTAGTGAAAGTCCGCAAAGCTTAATGGTAACAGTATAATTTTATCTTTCATTTTTTAAAAATCATTGTTCATTTAGTCTTTAGAATTTAGGCTTACAATGCTATGATAACTTCAAATTAATACTGCAGATAAGAAATATTATGCTTAATTATCTTTGTTCTTTCTGGAGAAAAATTACTTAATTGATATGTTTTAGTTGAACAATATTCTATTTCTTGGATATTGTATATTCTAATTAAGTTATAATCTGATTGGTAAAATCAATTAGTTGATGGCTATGAAGGGTGCATATGGACATATGAAATGTACAACTGTTGATTACAGATGGTAGGAATCCTTCAAACACCAGGTGACAAGTGTGATATCAATAGGAAGAAGATGGTCTTTTTTCTTTTAAGCAAAGAGTCTCTGAAACTCCCAAGGTCTCTTTATGTGTCTGGTACACACTGTCTCTTGACTTCTTTTGCTGGACTCTGTTAGTTTTCTGGACATAAGCTCTCTGCACAGGAAAGGTTGTGCCACTGCTCCCATTCCTGTAAGTAGAAAGGAGCCTTTCCAAGAGCACCTATCTGGGATAGGTTGATGATTCCATACTTGCCCCAAACCTTGTTTCCCATCTTTTGACTTTTGCTTGAATTTTATCTCATTCAAAATATCTTTTCTACTAAACACAAAGCCACTCTCACTGCCACAAATTCCAGGTACACTTTCTCCTTAATATTCACAAGTTACTATTCCATCTTGTCTGTTGCCTACAGAAAACAGATTGATTTCTCCATTACTTAGCTGCTATGGCTCAAAGGGGTCAATGTTAAATTGATAAAATATGGTCAAGAAAGGAAATCTCCTCCAAAGATTCTATGATGCATGCACCCCAAAGCAAAGAGAAATAATTTTTCATGTACTTGTTACTTGAATTACATTACATTTTTGTCTTTATCTTTACCTGTTTTATTATTCACCAAATATATTTTTAAAGTTTTTGGTTTAATTTGGAAAGACTTAAAACTTAATTTCTAATTTCTGTTAATTTATACTGCCAGCCACATGGCTTTCTTGTCAGGGGACAAGAAATGAACGTTTGTTGATAATCATAATTATTAGACAATTAGTGGAGTAGTGGACTAACTTTACAAGCTATTAGTTCTAACTAATCCATTGGGGTGTGCATCTACTTGGACTGCTAAAACAAAATAACTTTCAGGCATCCACCCAGAAAAAGGCCTTAAGGACATAGCCCTGTTGTAGCTTGATTCTAAAATGTTGTTTAGCAAATAAATTTTACAGTAGGATTTACAACTAGTTGCTTCCCAGTGCCCATTTTACACTAACCATTTTATTTTCCTTTCCCAAATCTCATACTTTTAATAAGCATATATAAAACTGAAGCTACTTTGATTTGTGTGCTGATGTTACATGGTGAGAAGATGAGGCCATAAAACTGAATTAAAGTCAGAACATGATCTGTATCTCTTATGTTATCTGATTCTATTCTATCTTTTACACACTAGCTCTGTTCACTAAGAGGCTTAACTCTTTGAGAACTGTTTTTTTTCCCACAAAATCATATAATTAATAATTCTTTTTTAAAGAGTTGATATGAGCATTATATGTGAATATATCTGCAAAAGCACCTTGGACAATTCCTAGAACATAGCAGACTCCTAACACAGGGCATGCTATCCTTTTTCTTACTAAGTTTTATAGTAACAACACAATTTTTCATTTCCTAGAATCTCCAATTCTTAGAGACTTATATTTAATTTAAAGTAGTTCAATTGTGCATTTTAATAAAGAGCTTGGTGTTGGCTTTTTTACTTCAATTTTGATGCAAAACATGCATCTACTGTCTAGTAGACTGGTAATTTAAATAACTATTATATGAATGTCTGATTCACCAGTGCCTGGAATTCAGAAGGCAAAATGATGCAAATCAAGGATACAGTAGCAGAATCTTAAATTCTCTGCAGTTGGACTGGTGAATTAACATCAACAACATTCTTAGGAATGCTCAGCTAGTTTCTAAGCATGTTCAGAGAATCAGTAATTCAGCTACAGAAAATCCAACTTCCTCTGTCTTTCTCCAGAAGAGGATTTAATCTTTCTTTAATACATAAAGGACATTTCTGTAAGTTTTTTTTCATGTTTTTGAAAGATCAGTAATGCTAATTTTAAGTAGTTTATCTGTAATCTCAACCAAGTTGTAAAGTTTTAGGCTACTGTTGGGGATGGATGGTGATGGGTGGAGCTGTCATATCTACACGTAAAGTTTGCCCTTGGACCATGTGCCAGAAATTATGACAGGTGGATGTATGTAGTGATACTTTGGCAGATACAATCCCTGCCTACACAGGAATTTATGGGCTTAGTATTAGCAAATTAAAAGTACATAAAAGACTAAATACAAATGAAAAAGCAATGAAGGAAAATACCCAGTTGAAGGCACCTCACTAATGATAAAAAGTATCACACAAAATGTCTTCTTTCCATGGATTTTATTAATCAAGGGTACACTCCTAGGATCCTCTTAAACTGGCATCCATGCTACAAGACACATAAAAGTGAAAGTTGCAACCAAATGGTGACAGAATATCCTTATTTTTGGTGTAAATTATATGAGGGGACCCTTAAGGGAATTCCCATAGCCTAAACTATACTTTTGAAATGGGGCACGGATCCATGGCGAGCTTCCATGGATCACAGATTAAAAAGTCTAACACAGAATAATAGACTGCTTGTTTTTAGGAGAAAGGAAGGGAAAGCACCTGGAACCACACCCACTAATGATATCAACACTTTCCAGAACACTCACCAGAATGGCGCCTGCTCGGCTGGACAGAGAAGGCATGGTGTGTGCGCCACCCTGATGTCAATCCTGGGCCATGACCATGCAAAACCTTCACCCCAGTTGTCATAGGACCAGTTTCAGACCACACCTCTCTCCTCGTAGACCAAACTAAAATGTTAACCTTGACTTCCTTCTTGCCCCTGCCAGGTCAGCAGGTTCCACCACCTCAGCAAAAGAAAGCTGGATCTTGTTTAGGAGCGGCTTCAGTCTTGCTCAGGTGAAAGGCACGATGTCAGGGTGAGATGATTTTGCTATTTATCAACTCGGCTTTACAGAAGATGACACAGCTGTACTTCTGTTCTTTTAAGTCTCCTTTTGTCAGTGATGAAAGTCAAGCATTACTCAACTAGAGTATAAGCAGACCCTTTTAATTGTGCTAAAAGCTGTGTCATTTTAGTGCTGCAGGTAGGAACCAAAAACAAATAAAACGTTTCTGGTAAAATGCAGTGTGTTTTCCTCTGTCGTTGTGAAGCCCGGGCATCTCTTCATGCATATAAAGATGAGTGCTCAAGTTGGGGAAACTTGAGTTATTGGAATGCAGCAGGGCTGACTTAGTGTTGTTTCATTTTAAATTCATTTAAGTGAAAATTGGCTTTCAACAATTAAGGCTGCAGAGAGAAGAGACTCTGGATATACATTTCTAATTTAGCAAATTTTAGAACATGTTGCTATCTTAGTGCTTAAAATGTCCTGACTAACCTCCCAGGTCATTCAAACCTCACTTCCCTACGTGATCCCCACTAGTGCTTTTCCATCACGGTGGGTATCCTCTTTCCCCCAGAGCACCCAGCACTTACTGTCTGCTCAGGAAATGCACATTTACAATGTGCCATTCATTTTGGTGCCTAAGAATCAACTTCATTTTTTGAAAATTGGTTTTGTTTTGTTTCTTTGTTAAAAATTTTAACCTATAAAGGAGCTCATTATTGTTTTTAATTGTGAAATATTCATCATCTTTTTTGTTGCTTTTTTGTTGTTCTTTCATCAGTGAATGAAAATACCACAGGCCTCAGTGTCAAATGTATTAAGATTCATACCTGGCTTTGGACACCACTTATTATCTGTGAAATTCTGAGTGGTTTGTTTAACCTCTCTAAATTTCAGTTTTCCTCATTTTAAAAACTGAATCATTTAACAATATCCTGTGCAAGCTAAACACTTAATGCAATAATATGTGTTGACTGCCTAACCCAGGGTATTTAAGATGCTCAGTAAATGGCAGCCGGGGTACAAGTAGAGACAGTAGCAGAAGTAGGAGTGTTATGCACCATGGGTCATCTTTCTGCCAAGGACTGTTCTTGAGAAAAAGAATTACATTATAGTATTCTGTAGAATCTGCAAGCATTTTTAGCATGGGGTGCAAACAGTACTTAATAAATACCAGTTGAAGTGTACTGACATGAATAAGTTGAGTATCAATAAATTTGACCAGTTAGAGTAATGAAATAAGAGCTGAGGTCATTAACTATTCTGAAGAATGAATCATGGATTGTAGATAGGTTGTTTTATTAGAAATATAGGAATAGGAGCAGGGATGTAGCTTAGTAATAGAGCCCTTATCTTGCACACTAGTGGCCCTGGATTTGAACCTTAAGACTGCAAAGGAAAGAAAATATAAAAATAAAAACTCCCTATTTAATAAGTGTTTGCATTACTATAGCATAAGGTGAGGAGAGAAGGAAAGGAGAAAGAGAGGGGAGAAGTGCAACTGACCCATTACAATGTGGGTAAAGAAACACATTACAGTGACTAAAGAGAAGGAAAGTCACATTTGCTGAGTATGATCTGTTAGCACATTACATGAAATCCTCACTGTGTCTAGGAAATTTACTTCCCATTAGCCTCAAAAGTCTTAAGTACATTAACTCAACATCCTGCAGCCACAGAATGGTAGAACTGAAGATTATACTCAGGGCTATCTGTCCTCAAATGTGCTTTTGTTCACAGCTCCACGCTCCCACTCTCTTGTCCAGAGAACTCAGGATTGCTCTTCTATGCCCCTTGCTCCTTTAGCTGCCAATCTTCTCTTAATCTGATATGGTGATGCATAATTTATCATTCAAAGCAGAACATATCTGAGCCTGAAAGAGGGAGCAGTTAATAATTTCTGCAGAACAACAGGCCACGCTAACACTGTCCTGGGCAAAACTGAACATTTCGTCATACCAATTCAAAAGAGTTGGCTAAAGTTTGAACTTCTTAGCCTCTGAAGCATTAATAAAGCACATACTACCATATGCATGCTATTTGCTCTTTACGTGCTCATCGTAAGATCACCAAAGCCCTCCATGTCTCTAAAGCACACATACATTTTAGTCTTCCTCTTGTTGAAATTCTCATTTCATGATTTTAGTAATGTTTTCTTCCTTTCTGATACACTGTATTTTCCTATCTAGGATAAAACAGCCAACTACTTAGCCTTCAATATTTCTAATTTTTCCACCATGTGATTTTCTACTCAACTTTTAAATACTGGCATCACTTGGGGCTTGTTCAGAAGCCATACTTGTCCTTTCTTTTCTTCTTCCTCTTCTTCTTCCCCCACTTGTCTCCCTTTCTCCTTTAAAATTTAATTTCTTTGTACATGCTTTCACCTTGGTGAACCTCATCTACCTTGATGGCTTCATGTAGACTCTTTACAGTAGTTGCCATCAAATTTATATTCCCAGAACAGATCTTTCTTCTGAACCCCAGGTCAGTTGCTTACTCATTAGTGTCACTTGCACACATAACAGTAAGCCTAAAATCCTCTCCTTCCATGCCTAGTGACTCAGTTTCTCCTAATGACCACTGGCTCAGTGAAAAGCTCTGTTGCCTATCAAGTGTGTAAATCAGAAGCCTCTTCCTTGTCCTAAACTTTCATATGCAAGTGCTTATCAGCATTGAGTATTGTCTAAATGTTCATCTTTCTTCATCTCCTCTGCCACCATCGAGTGTAAACATATTACCTTATAACATTGGGATCTTTCTTGCTTTAGCTCCTCCATCTTCCTTCTCTTATCCCTCAGCCCTACATGTTTATTTGTTCTTCCTTTCATCTTCCTTCTTGCTTTAGAAGCTTAGAATGTTCTTCTTCATGCTGGGTAACTTACCCACGCTCTATGTCTCAGATTAGATGTCCTTCCTCTGAGCAGCTTTTTGGGCTTCCCAAATGAGTCTCCCTGACAAATGTTTTCATGGCTCTTTATAACTTTCTTTTGAGAAATCTATTAAAATTCCTACCCCTGTCTTGTTTTGTAGCATAACATTACTCAGTGAAATACATACTGACACCATTCTACCACAATTGTCTAAGCAGTCTGCACAGTATCAAAGTCATTATTAACATCCAGTGGCTAGAGATTCAAGATCTTATAATATCACAATTTGTTTCTTTTGGACTTTATGTGGTAGACAATTACTTGCTGTGGTGCAGCTTGATAGATGACAAGAAGCTAACACAAAGGAAATAGGGTATGAAATGCTTCCTAAATTTTAACTCCAACCTCCTGATCCGGTCAGATGTGACAGAGGCTGACAGACATTGTTTGCTGGTTAGACAATGAATAAATCAGAAAAAGTATGGTTCATGCTGAATAAAGTCAGGAGAGCTGCCAGGAGCAATGTACTGTACAATCATGGGTGAGAAAGTGTGCAAAGAAGTGACGAGAGACACCATACATTCCAACCCTTCTCTTCGACACACAATCATCGAATTCCACATTGTTGGTAATGATACTGTTAAATATAAAGCATGGCAAAATACCTCTGCAAGATAGAACTTAAAAGTAATAAAACAGGTTTCATGCACAGTTTGTAGAACTTCTGTCTTAATACCTGATAGTTATTTCTTATATAATTATTGCAATTTGAATTAAGTATTAGTTTTAGCCAGATAATTCATCTAATCACTTATGTTTTATGGTCCTCATATTTCTTAGTACTTTAAAATCTCTACTGTGGTGAATTAGAGCACACTTTTATGTGTTTAAATTACATATTTGATTCAAAAGCACTTTAAATGTAGTGATATCTCATAAAATATTATTTTTGCATGTCAGGTTTATAGCTACCAAAAATTGCTATGGTATATAAATTGAGATTTAATTTGATATCAGTGTTATCTGATTCACAGTCAACTGTTCTATGATATCTGACAATGTCAGAGGGTCACTGTCAAAATGGCACTGATGTCCTATCTAGGAGAGTCTTCTAGCAATGGGAATGGCTATAAACTGGGGGTACATAGAGTTGCACTTCTCAGATTGAACAAAGTAAGGCTGAAGCATAGTAAATGACAGTGTTAAAATTGTCTTAGAAGGAGATGATTATGGATGACCAGGGCAATGAAATACGTAGATCATGCCGAGGTGTTTCTATGTGACATCAAGTGCCCTATGAAAGGGCAAGAACTGTTAGTGGGCTTACCAAGTTTTACTCTAATCAAATGTGTTAACTAAGCAAAGACAGCTTGGGAACAAACATGCAAATCATTTTATAGCTGCTGCACTGTAAATGAGAATCCAGATCATTTTGATCACCATTTCTTTAGATTACATATTTAAAAATTGGAGCCAGGAGATATGGAATTATCTTGGCTCATGCTTGAAACCATAAAGAGATTATTGTCAGATGTTCAAAGATGACTAAAACACTATGTTAAAGGAACTTAAATTATTTAAATAGATAATGAGGAGCCTGAGAGATGATCTTATAACTATTAAAATAATGATTCCAGTATATAAGTAATTATTGACCCATGTAACATGTAACTATTTTGTTGAGCACACTAGATTTAAGAGGGTACAAAAGCAGTTCCATTCTGTGTCATCATTCTTTATAAAGCTCCCTTTATGACTGAATCTTTTGCCTTCTCTGGATAAAATAGTAGAGAATTATCATAGCCAATAATCATGAATTATGAACTTTCCTGTAGTGCAGAATATTCCCCTCTCCCAACTCATGGTATCACTGGCCACTTTTTTCCTCTACTTCTTTCAGTAATGCTGCAGCATCAGAGGGTCATAGAGGTGGGAGTGCTAAAAGATAAGGCAGAGGATAAGGCAGTCTTTTCCTGAAGCAAGTTACAAATGTCTTTCCCTTGAAGCGGGTCATGAGACCCTCTTCTGGGAGGGACCCTCTCTATACCTAGAGATCAATGTCACTTGACAGACTTCTAAGCCTCCCCCATAGCTGATGAAAATCAACAAACAAGCATGTGATCCCTTGTACTGAATATGTTTGAGAAGAGTGAAGGAGGGAATGGACTTTCAGGCAGTTCTGACATACGCTGAGCCTGCAAGCAAGGACACTAACTTGTCTATAGTTATCCACCCCATCTTCTTTCTCCCTCTTCCTCTTCCACTTCCTCGTCTCCTGCCCCTCCCCCTTTCTTCTCCTCTCCTTCTCCTTCTTCTCCTCTTCCCCATATGAAGCCCAGGGTCTTGATCATGTTGAGTAAGAGGTCTGTCTGCCACACCCCCAGCCCTATACTTCTGTTTTTATATGTCACTATGTTTCCTAGTTACTGCAGTCTCTCTTGTTCTTATGGTGGAACCAAACAACATGCAAACCAAAATATCTCCTGTGCTCAAAACTTTCTCTTTCCTTGTTTACTCTACTTGTCAAGTTCTGTGCTTTCTATGGTTTCTTTCATGCCTCTCTCTGATGAATCAGTAATCAGTGTTTTCAGCTGCATAGAAAGGATGGACTTTCTTTGCTGGAAATTTGACTCAAAGATCCAGGATTTTTAAGAAGAAAAGAATCAGGATTTGCTGGAAAGGTCAATGGATTCTGGAAAGCCTTCCAAGAGGAGAAAAACAAAGGTCACTTGAGAAATTATTTTTGCCTCAACAGTTCTTCATATAAGATTGTATAGCATATAAGGCTATACAATCTGAGACTTTAAACTAAACTTGCCTATATTCTGGTCAGAATTAGCCATGTAATCAGAAAACTACAGGATGTGACCTTTTGGAGGTTATCATACCAGGTCCCGGTGTCTTAGGAATCCCATGGATGTGGGAAAAAGAAGGCTTGCTTGAGTCCACATGTTCCAAATGTCTTGTTTCCTCTGATGAAGAACCTCCTGTTCCTTGAGGACCAGGTCATTTTTACTTGATAAGGCATCAGTGGATATTGGGTGATAAGCCAATTTCATAGGAAAAGGATAACCTTTGCAAAGCTTTCTTTCTCTTTGCTTGGAGCTACTTAAATTAGTAGCTCTAACATTGGTCTCCCCATGTTCCTGCCCCAATTTAGTGAGGAAACACAGATTAGGAAATGTAGGTTAGGAAGTAGTTTAAAGATTGTCAGGAAGCTGAAACTCAGTAATACTACACACAATGTATGCATTTGTAAAGAAAATATCTGAATATTGTTAATTTTCTGCTTACAGTATAAAGTCACACTAAAAATAAATTGATGAGACCTCTAGGGAAATTCTCTTGGCAGTTTTTTTTTCAGCCAAAAGACTTTTTATAGCTAAACTAGAAGGTACGTGAGTTCTTCTGTCCCTAATTTCTGTATCATAATTAACACTTTCTGTGATTTAAGCAGAAAACCTTTTTGAGATATAGACATTATTAACTGAAAATTCTATAGAGAAAACAGTTCAGAGAATAAGGCTTGCAAATAAAAGTTGGAAATAGGAATAGAAAGAACAATCATGACATTTTGATTCATCGTCAGAAGTGCTTATAACTTGGCCACCCATGTTGAAAAGTCTCCACAAGGAGCTTTTGTAGAAAATGAAGGCGGAAACAACGAAGTAATTTTGCCAAGTTGCCTTTGTAATTTACAATTGTTTCTCCAAGTATTGAATGTCCTGTCCAGAAAAATTTCCTCTGATTGGAGCTATGGGGTTATTAGTACATTCTCTAGGAACCTCTTTGAACAATAATAGCCTTTACTGCATGATTGCTTTCTTGAAGGTCAGTCAAGTTTTCTCATTGCTTATTTGAATCCAAGAGTTTGGCTGTAATTTTCCTGACTCCCCCTCAACCCCTGCAAAGTGCTTCTTTCAATCTATGTAGATAATACTCCAAGCTTCAGCCAGCACTGGAATATAAGCTTCAAAGAAATATTGGTTGAATGAACATACCTAGATGAATACACAGTTGAATTATTTGAGTTATTCTCTTCTCCATGTCTTGGGTTTAACAATTCACTTTTTGAAGGTCTTTGGAAGGGACAGGATTTTGAATTTTAAGGAAAAAAAGCATCTCCTTGCCAGTCCAAGACTATCACTTCAATGTAGAATGTGTTAGGAGATATCTTCTGAAACAGTGATAGTGTATTATTTTGCTAGAACAGTTGTTAGAAGTACCAACTAAGTGTTTCAAATGATATAAAATGATTTCACACTTGTGGATGCTCAAAGTTCAAAATCAAGATATCATACAGGTTGTTTCTTTCTGATGGCTGTAGGGATAGTTTTGATATGCTTCTAGAGTTTTCCTGTCATTTAGAGCAGGGCATTTTGATTTTTTAGGGGCTTTACCTTCATCCCTGCGTTCATCCTCACAAGTCCTTCTCTTGTGCAAGTAAATATGCCCAAACTTCCCCTTCATGGAGATAATTATGATACTGGAAAGTAAGACCACCATACCTCATGATAATCTCATTTTGGTTGAATTAATTACATCTACAATGACTTGTATTTACAAATAAGATCACAGTTTGAGGCACTGTGGGTCAATACTTTGACATATGAACTCTGGAGGGATACAATTCAACTCATAACTGATCTCTAATACCTCTATCTTCTCTATTCTCCCATGTCTAATGAGTCAATAAAACAGTCTAGCTTATTTCTTAATCTTTTTAAGCATCTCTTACTTTTCTCCATTCACGTTATCACCTTTCTAGTCCAAGCTATCATGATGTCTTGATCACTTCAACAGCATAATTGGTGTCCTTGCTTCCAGTTTTGCCATATTCCAATTTATTTTCCACATTATGGAAACTGATTTTTTTAAAAGGTAAATCTGATCATGTCACCCATTTCTTGAATCTCTCTATGAATTTGTGTTGGTACTCTGCATTATTCTCTGCACTGCAGTTATACTGGAGCTTCTTTCAGGTTTTTAATATACCAAAGCCTAGGCTACTGAAGGAACCTTGCACAAGCTACTCTCCCTGCCTGGAATGCTCATCTCTTCTTCCTGACTTGGATAACTCCTGCTCACCCATTAAGTTTCAGCCTAGATGCCATTTCCTCAGGGAAGCCTTTTATAATCCCCACAATATGTTGGGATGCCATTATTTAATTCCATGGCACATTGTAAGCTAGCTTTGTGCACTTACAAAAATGGAATCAGTTGGTTTTCTTACTAGGTATTTGTTTAACTTACTAAACTTTCTATTTAGTTGAAAGTGAAATTGGCATTAGCACTAGTCTAGCACATACTTGGATTTAATTATTCTGTAATTAATCACATATATGAATCCAAATCACTTAATGGGATTAATATAGCATGAGAGCATCTCTGGGTTAATTACTTCCTTTATTCATTCAGTGTATACTTATTGATCCCCTGCCACACATACGCACTGCCTTGTACATTAGAGAAAAACAGTGATCAAGAAGACAGACAACAATGTCAGATAGTGGTAAGAGCTGTGAAATATTGAATGAAGCAAAGTAGTAGGATACATTGGTGTAGTGTGTGTTATTTTAGAGAGCTGTGATCAGAGAGTGCTTCTGAGACAAGAACTGAAAAAGAGTCAAAATCTAGCCAAGGACTATCCATCAAGGAGAGGAAATGAAGAAAGAAAATGCCCAAGGTAGCAATGTTTAAAGGCAGCATAGTGGCTGAGAGAGAGATGGAAGAATAGTAGGGAAAAATGAGAAAGAGCCTGAGGCTCAAGTAATGTAGTTCAAGTTAAAGTTTGGATTTTATTCTAACCAGGACAGTGAGTCTCCTGTGGATATATTGAGAAAAAAATTGGCTTATCTTTAGGCTGCATTGGCTGCCCTGGGCAGAGATCATTAGGGAGCAAGAGTGGAGGTAAGCCAACAGCTTAAATGTGTTTTACAGGTAAATATGTGAGAGGTGACAGTGGGTATAATCTTTTTAGAGACCACCCAGAAACTCCAAGACTAATGCTTTTCTCCAAACTCTGCTCTCCTGATTTATGCTGGTCACCCAAGCTTCACCCTGTGAATGCCACTGGTACTCACTGTACAAGGCCAGGCCTGGGCTACTGGTAAAGGACCCTGCCCAAGCCTCTAGTTCTCCTCAGTGGAACAGTTAGCTTAATAACTTCTTCAGCACATCCCTGTGTGTTCTCACCAACAAAACCCACAGCCCTAAAGTAGAGCAGTCTCCACACCCACAACAAACTGGGCCTCACTGTATTTATCAGACCATATCTCTGGGTCTAGAACCCCACAGTAATTCAGCTTGACCAGGAAGAAGAAAGCTGAAGAACCTGCTGCCGAAAGACGAAGTATAGCAAACCTTGTTTTGTAGATCTTAATTGGCACAACTTGCATTCTAAAATTGAATAATGGTCTGCAAAAAAAAAGAAAAACAGTTTCTGATTGCTCTGATTCACTACATGGGCATGTTTTATTTACAGTCGGAGAAAAAGACGTGGCATATAAAAAAGTGAGATTAAAAACAGTCTGAATGGCTACAGCTCACATCTATCTTATTTGACTGGGGTTTGAGCAGTGGGCCACATGTGACTGGCTGAGATTCAACTACTTGTCAGAAAAGTAAGTTACAGTTTGTTTTCATATTGTTAGTTTACAGTTAATTTCACACTAGCAAATCTTTAGGCCAACCTGAAATATATATGGAGCCAGCCTGAGGCCAAACAGTGCAATTTGACACTGTAATGCTGTGAAGTCTGAGAGATGGGAATAAAAAGAGGAGCTATTTTATGTATCTCTTTGTAAACTCAATGTCCTGCAAAGTAATGTCTTAATAAATGTTTGTCAAATGGGTAAAATAAGGAATGATCAGTCTGTTTGGGTTCAAAGTGGCCACATGGAAAATTCAGGAGTTATGGTGAAATAAAACTGATTAGAAAAGGGCACCGATATGTGAGATACATTGCTACTGTGCTTCCACCAAGAAAGATATGTTCAGAATGAGCTTGACTTTTCACAACTAACAGACTTTTCCTCGCTCACCTCAAACTTCATAAACAATGAGAAGAAACTAACCTGTTACTGCAAGCTCTTTGCAAGAACTGAAAGAAAAACTGGTAGCTGTGGTGCAAGGATGGAGCATGAGAGACATCTCAGGGGAGACTGACTCACCAGACTCTCTCTCCCTCCCCTTCACACCAGGGAAGAAGCTACCATTCCACTGTGGGGTTTACTGCTGAGCGTCCCCTGCACCCTCTCCTGATGCGTTCCCACAGAAATTTCTGGAATGCAGCACAGAATGGCTCATACCCTCCCCCTTTGTTAAATGTGGGGTGCCTGGAGCATGCTTCAGAAAAGATAGGAGTTTATTGTTCTCAAGGTACAGATTCCTCATCTGTGCATAAGGAAAAAGAGTATTTTCTTTGCTCATCACTAAGTTCGTGGCTGAGTATCCTATCACAAAATACAAAGTAAAAAGAGAAAAGCATAATATTTTATTTTGTATGGCCTTTATATCATGTAGGTTCCTTCAGAGATAAAGATTTGAAGACCAAGGGAAAACTATATTTCTATGGATAGTTGTGCAGACATGTGACTGGAAACAAATTATATGGTCTACTGATAACAAACAGGACAGAGATGGTTGCTTATCAAAGCCTGCTAGTTCAGATTCTTCTTGTCCTCTCTGGAGGACTTTTTTTTTTTTTTCCCGTGGTACTGGGAATCAAACTCAGAACCTCACATTCGGCAGGCAGTTCCTGCACCACTGAGCTAAATCCCTGAGACTGGAGAACATTCTTTTCCCTTTAGCTATAAGGCAAGACTCCTGTCAGTTAAGGATCTTTGGAGGAGAGAAACAAAGTCCTAAGAGTGACTTTTCTGGATGTTATAATCTGCTTCAGAGGAGAAGAGGTGAAGGGAATTTCGGTTTGTGTGGTCCACTTCAGGGGAGATAAGACGGCTTGGAGGTTTTTTTCCCATGTCCTTCAGTGTGAAATATTTAGTATGTCAACATGATGTATTTGGGGGCAGCGTTTCCTATACTCCATCATCTGTAAGAGGGATCGCTCCTCTGCCTTTATCTACCTCAGAGGACGAATAGGTGGTCATTGCAGATGACGTATACTGCGATTTCTGAGCTGCTTGTCAAGAGGAAGTGACATGGAAAGTGGAAGCACTCACTTCCTGAGGCTTTGAGGCAGGAAGTGGGTCAGACTGAGCTGCCGGGGAGGAACTAAATTCCCCAGGGTAGGGGGAATGCTCCAGCCTCCCATTGGACAGACGCACTATTAATTAAATTGCTTCAGATCTTGTGAGTCGTAAATCTTTTAAAAATTGAGCACTAAATATTGCAATTTCTTTTGCAAAACTCTAGGTTTCTTTAAATAGAAAATGCCTTTATATGTCACATAGTGAAACTGGCTTCCAAGTGGATGCTTGAAGCTGATCTTTTCATTGCCTGGTGCATGGGTACTCACTGCTCCTGTTGGCAAGACGGTTGAATTGAAAAGTCACTTTTTAAAAATTTGGATGGACTCTGCATATTTTCTCATTTACAGAAAAGTACATTGAGAACTTTTGTCTCCTTTCCAAGTGAATGTTTTAGGAATCAGCAGCTGCACAAACACACACAGTTCAGTTAATTGACACTGGGGATTAATGATATATGCAACACAGGCATTTTTAATCTTGTAAAAAGACAGGCATATGTGCAAGTACAAAGGATTAAGATGATCCCCACCTGAAGGGAAAACACTTGACAAAATCCAGGTGTGTCAGCTCTGCTGCATAATTGCGGGTCAGGGGCCAAATATGTGGCTGGGAAGAAATCCCATTGTTATCAGTTCACATAAAGGACAGTGCTGAATTAACACTGGGAAAGAAAAATTGCAGCACCATTGTTCCTTTATGGAAGAAAATGAACAATTTATTACAAATTTAATCAGCCTCACTTCTGCTAGTCCCTCAACAGTGCCAAGTTAAAAGGGGCTACAGTAGCCTAAGGCATTCATTTGAATTTAGTTTGCCTCAGGGAAACTCACTCACCGCGCTATTTTGCATTCACCTTGTTTAAAATAGCAGCTCCTCAAACTCCTACTTTATCCTTTGGAAACTTAGGTTTTTAGCTATTCATGTAATCTTCTTGAGAGCAGGAACTACATTTTATCTACCTTCACATCCAATCATGTAGCACAGGGCTACTACACTATGGGTGTTCATTCTAAGAAACAAACACTATTGTACCTACAGAACCTATAGTATAACAATGCTCTCTACTGCCTTCTTGGTATCAAATTGTCAGACTGGACAAAATGATAATAACTGACATTTACAGTATGGAAGAAAGGGTGAACCTATGTTGGGTCCAAAGTGGTTGAGAACATTTAGGTGGACTTTCAGTTTGACTGGTTTGGCATCTGCCCAAGGCATTAGTAAAACACACTCCTCAGGGAGCGTGTGTGGGGTGGTCACAGAAACATGACCTCGGATCCTATTTCTGGTTCTTCACCTCTTCCTCCATGACGTTGTCCCCCTGCTCAGCTTCTAGGTCACTAAGGATTAAGTACATTTGGTCTCCCATGCCCTCTGCAGTAAAGTTTCTGCTTTGGAGACAGCCAGCCATGGATTGAAACCTCTAAAACTATGAACAAACTAAACCTCTCCTTTTAGTTCTGGGTGTTGGGTATTTCCCAGATCACCAACACAGCAGTCACAAAAAATCTAAAAATCACTGTGAAATAGAAGATAAAGAGGAGTGACAGGATGTGGGCTTTATTGGTGGAATTTTACTTACCGTTTTCCTTCCACAAAACGAGTTTAGAAAGGATAACAAACCTTTAAATTAGAATATTTTAAGACAGTGATTATAAAAGTTATCTTAAGGAATAGGATGAATCATGAATTTTTTTCTCAGACTTCTTTCAGGGCAGTTTACCATTCAGCAGTTAGTTCATTTTTAAATTAAAAAAAACTTATTACATGTTTGTAGTGCATAATGATTATATTTGCCATAGGCTATCGGAGCATATATATAACATGCTTTAATTATTTTTCCCCTTTTCACTACCCCTCTTTTATTTTTCTAGCATCAGATTCATTAATCTATTTTATAAGACCATAAAAGCTAATTATCATATGCACTGACTGAACAAATCAAACTAATAGATCAAACAGCATATAAAACACCTAAGATAATTATACTGTCAAGGTACATTTATAGGTACAATGTCTATATTAGACAACAATAGTTTTCCCCCCCACTTTCCCCCTTATATCTGTCTTTTATTTCCTACTTTATACATACAGAGTTTTCAGGTAAGAGATCCTGTGTGATATTTGAGCTTGTATAACTGAGTTACTTCACTTAACATTATGGTCTCAAAGACACTCATTTTGACTTGGGTGACTCAAGTTTATCCTTCTTTAGGGCACAATAATATTCTATTCTGTATAATACCACTTTTCCTTTATACATTCATATGTTAATGGACATATAGGCTGTTTCCAAGATTTAACTAGTATGAATTGCACTGCAACAAACATGGGAATGCATGCATCACTGTGATATGATGGTTTTAACTCTTTTGGGAAGCTACTGAGAACAGCAATAGCTGGATCAAATGGAATTTCTATTTTTAGTTTTTTGAAGAACCTCCAAATTGATTTCCATGGTGTCAATATAGTTTACAGTCTCGTCAATAATGGAGAGGTTTTCTTTTCTCCCCACATCCTGGTCAGCATTTGTTATTGGTTGATTTCTTGATAGTAGCCATTCTTTTTGGAGTAATATAGAGGGCTAGAGATACAGCTCAGTGGCACAGTGATTATCTGGCAAGCATGAGGTCATGAGTTTGATCCCCAGTACCAAACCAAAAAAAATTGTGTGATATGGAATCTCAGTATTTTAATTTGCATTTATGGATTGACTAGAGATATTTTTTTCAAGTATTTATTGGCCATTTATATTTCTCCCTCTAAGAAATGTTTATTCATTTCAGATGCCCATTTTTAATTGGGTCATTAAATTTAGGAGATATAATTTTTTGAGTTCTTTATATAGTCTAGATTTTAGTTCTGTGTCTGAGGAGTATCTGGTAAATGATTTTTTTTAAATTTTGTAGGTTGTCTCTTTACTCTGTTAGTGGTTTTCTTGGTTATTTTTCTCTTGTTGGTGGGACAAAATACTAGACACCTAACATTAAGGAAGGAAAGGTTTATTTAGCTCCAGTTTGTAGAGGTTTCACTTCATAATCAGCTGGCTCCAAAGCAGGGTGCCGTGGTACAGAGACAACATTTTAAGGTGGCAGAAGACAGCAAAATCAGCAAGAGCACAATGCGGGAACAAGCCACTTTCCCTCCTTTACATTGTAAACTAGCTAACCATCTCCCACACCATCTCCTTGCCCTCCTCTTTCACAGGATAAGGATGTTTACAAAATGAGGACCCTGCACCCTTGCTGGATCACTTAAACTTCTAAACTACTAAAGTTGACACAATGAACAACATTCCAGAGCAATAAAGGCATGACCTTTATATCCCAAAATATAGACTGCTGAGTTACTTAATTAAGCTTCTAGACTTCTCAGGTTGGCAATGTATCAACCGTAACAGAGGTTTTCTTTGCTATAAGGAAGGTTGTTAATTTGTTAGGATCCCACTGATTGATGCTTGGCATTATTTGTTGTGCAACTGAAATTTTGTTCAGGAAGTCTTTGCCTACACCTTTGTCTTCAAGAGTTTTACCTATTTTGTCTGCCAGCAGATTAAGTGTTTCTGTTCTAGTGTTTAGATATTTGGTCCATTTTGCCTTTAGTTTAGTGCATTGTGAGAGATATGGGTCTGAGTTCAACCTTCAGCATGTGGATAACCAGTTTTTCTAGGATCATTTCTCAGAAGCTATCTATTCTCCAAGAGTGAAGGGATTTGATCTCTTAGTCAAATATAACATAGTTGAGTGTGCCTGGAGTTGTTTCTGAATCTTTTGTTCTGTTCCATTGATCCATGAATTTGGGCTTTTGTTTTCTTTTTGCTAATGCTATGCTGTGTTTATCACTGTAGCATTATAGTATAAATTGAAGGCAAGGATTGTGATGCTCCTCTGCCTTACCCTTGTTGCTCAGAATTGTCCTTGCTATTCTAGGTCTCTTCTAGTTTCATGTGAATTTTAGGACTGTTTCTGCAGCTCTGCAAATAATGTTATTGGTATTTGATTGGGATTGCATTAAATCTTTATAATAATTTTGGCCATATTGACTATATTTGATGGCCATTTTGAGTATATTGGTTCTTCTTATGCAGGAACGGGACAGATTTCCATTCTGATCTATTTAGCCTCTTTTTTTGGAGTACTATAGCTTTTACTGTAGAAGTCTTCCCTTCCTTGATTAGATTACTTCCTAAATTTTTCATTCTTCTTGATGCTACTGTGAAGAGTACTGTTTCCCTAATTTCCTTCTTAGTGAGTTTGTTACTGATATACAGGAGCACCATTAATTTTTGAGTTCTGACTTTGTATCCTGCTTTGCTACCAAGTTTTGATATTAGTTCTAAGAATCTTATGGTGGAGTTTTTGCTGCATTTTATATAGGGATTATGTCATGTGCAAATGATAACTTAAATCTTTCCTTTCCTATCTATATCTCTTTTATTTTTTTCTCTTGTTTTACTGCTTTTGCTAATGTTTCAAAATCTATACTGAACAGAAATGGGTGATAGCAGACATTCTTATCCTGTTCCTGACTCTAGAATGAAGGCTTTCAGTTTCTCTCCATTGATGTTGGCCATTGGTTTGTCAGAGGCTTTCATCAGGTTGAAACCCTATTTTCTTCAAGGTTTTTTTCTTTTTTTTTGTATTTAAAAGAAAATAAAACAAAAGGGGGTAGTACAGAGCAGATCAGAAGAGGACAACATAGGCAACACAGTACTTTACATTAAGTCAACTGGACATCAACCTTATCTAACGCCATATCTCTAACTCTGCTATAGTTGAGCATAGTTTCAATTACAATAATATCAAACATAACACAATAGTATAAAGCCATGCATTTAGTGAAAGAATTCCAGGGCTTTCTGAACCGAATAACAGAAAATGGTCAATGAGTATTATAATATCTCATTTTTGATAAAAAAGAAAAAAATTTGTTTGAACTAT
>PVJX010014185.1:8365-45646 GCA_004027295.1 Dolichotis patagonum
TTGTTTGACTATATCATACTTGATGATATGAATAGCTGTTCTGAAGAAAACAAAACATTATGACAGCTATTGCTGATTTAATATTATCCTTCTTAGAAGTCCTACCATGCTTTTTTTGTTCTACTACCATTGGTTCTATCTATCACATTGTGTCTTATTGGAATTTGAATATGTGTGATAGTTCAAACAAATTTTTTTTATCAAAAATGAGATATTATAGTAACCATTGATCATTTTCTGTTATTCAGTTCAGAAATTCTTTCACTCTATGCATGTAATTCTTTCACTCTATGCATGGCTTTATACTATTGTGTTATGTTTGATATTATTGTATTTGAACCTATGCTCAACTATAGCAGAGTAAGAGATATGGTGTTAGCTACTGTTGATGTCCAGTTGTCTTAATGTAAAGTACTGTGTTGCCTATGTTGTCCTGTTCTAATCTGCTCTGTACTGCCCCCTTTTGTTTCATTCTCTTTCAAATTAATTAAAAAAAAGAAAAAAAAAAAGAAAGATGTATGTGATCTCTCATTTGAATGAGTCAAAGTATAAACAAAGTAACTAAATAACTTCACGTTATTTCCTTTTCTTTGTGTTCATCGTTAAGACACAACCTAAAATGTTTTGAGAATTATGTTTTTGCACAGTGTCTAAATGGTCCATAGGTGAGTTTTATACCACTTTGATGACTTTTCTTGTATACAAAAGTGGGACTAATAATGGTGGTAATTTTATTATTAAATGGGTTTATGCATGTAATATTCATATAAAGTATCATTAAAGTATTGATGAATTAAATTTTTACAAAATCTTTCTCTTGGGAATAATAATAAACACCTAAATCTTTATTTTCATGAAGAACATGATTTCTGTTTCCTACATAGAAATGTATTTTTTTCCATTTCTGAGTTCTACAGAACAGGAATACTCCTTTCAAAATGTAAATATCACCATACCGTATCCTGAATAAACATGCATTAATTCTGTTCTATTTCTTTTAGAATTTTATGATGAGCCTATGTGATGAACCTAATTCATTCAGCCTGTGGTGAATGGAAACGGCCCAGATGGCAGCATTTCTAGAATCAGCATATATAACAGTCTACAATTGTTTGCACAGGAGCCTGGAGCCTATGCTATCAAATGTAAGGATAAAGTTTACATAATGAAGCAAAGACATTGCCATATCTTAGTTCATTTTCTGCTGTTCTAATAGGCTGGATAATTTATAAATGATAAAGGCTCACAATTGTGGAGGCTAAGAAGTTCAAAATCTAGTGTTTTCATGTGGTGAGAGGCTTCTGGATATCTATGGCAGAAGGAAAAAATGAGCAAGAGTTGCAATTTGTAGCCTGTCTTATATGTAGGAGAAAACTAAAATGTGAATAAAGTATATAGCAAAGAAAAAGGCAATATTCAATTCAGACACAGATTTTTTTTTTTTTTTTTTTTTGCAAAAGGGAAGAAAACCAAGAGAAAGAGGGGAAGAGAAAAAAGTGGAGGGGAAGATGATTAAAAAAAGGAAGATACATTATACACAATGTACCAACTTCCCACAATGAATGAATCATGCAGAAAATTATATGTATTTGAGTTGTTGTGTGATATTTCAATGTTTATAATATATAATTATAATAACCCTATGTTTTTAGCCTTAATTTCATGACTTTATGTAAACCTAATTACATACCAAACATGGTACCTCTAAACATTCTTACGTTGAGAATTAGGTTCGAAGATATAAATTTAGCCATTTTAGAGGGACACAAACATTAAGTCATAGTAGGGATCATGTTCTCCTTTCTTTTCTACTTTACTTCCTCAAGCATACATCATTTTCTTTCTGCTTTCACAGCTTTTAGTTTTTTTTCTTTATTTCACCTATGCTTCTCCTTTTCACCCCTCCCCCAGCCCCACGTGCAGTAGTTCCAGTGTCTGACCCTAAAATTAAATGTGATTAAGAGAATCTCCAAGGTGGTGCTAGAGGAAGAAGAGCCTGGTGGGAGATTGAGGTCACTGAGGTCACACTCTCCTGAGATCTTTCTCTATTCATGCCTTGGCCTTGGGTTCTGGTGAGCTGTATAAAAACAAGCCTGCTGCCTTGCAGCCCCTTGCTTCCTGGGCTTGATCCGACATGCTTTCCCAGCATAGCTCGCCACCGCGATGTGACAGAGCCAGGGGACAGCATCTGTGCCTCAATCAGCTGGGACAGATGCCACGCCCTTGGATGTCCAAAATTCTGAGTTAACAAAACCTCCTTTTCTTCATAAGTATCCTGTCTCATGAATTTTCTTATAGTCATGCAAAAACTAATACTATGGCCTGTATGAATTCTACACTGTTAAATACATCTACATTAACTCTTTCACCTAAATGCTTATACTATTACATCACTATATTAATCAGGACTACCTTTGTGCAAATTATCTTGAAAAACTAATTTCCAGCTGCCCAAAGATTATAAGCAGCTACAAATGACTGTTTTAAAAAGTAGAAGGATTGCTGTATTGCTTTAAGTATCAGATTTTTTTTGCTTTAGTTTGTTGATAGGTTTTATCTGTTAATTGTTGATTTTGTTTTGTTTTAGACTAGTAAAACCTCGAAAAATACATTTGTTACCCAACGTTAGGAAAACCATAGCCATCTAAATCCAAATATAATGTAATTGGTTCTAAGCCAGTTTCGTCTAAGAAATTATAAATCTCCTCAAGTGCTTATGTAGAAGTCAATGATTTAAAAATGTTAATAGTTGAAATTTTTCATTCATGTGTTATATATACATATAGTTAATTTAATGTTTATTAGTACATATTTGCAATGCATAGTGTTCACACTCCTTGTGTGGAGTTGATACACATGCATGACATGTCTTAATTACTCTTTTCATCTTTGTTTCTTCCTTTTCCTCCCTGCTCTCTCCATCTCTTGATCCTCTTTCTATTTGACAATGATCTATCTCACTACTTCTATTATATATGTTTTATTTTATTTTTATGTATAATTTGGGATTCTAATATAAGAAAAACCATGTGACATTTAAACTTGCATGTCTGATT
Source organism: Dolichotis patagonum (assembly GCA_004027295.1). Classification (NCBI taxonomy): domain Eukaryota; kingdom Metazoa; phylum Chordata; class Mammalia; order Rodentia; family Caviidae; genus Dolichotis; species Dolichotis patagonum. The sequence continues at coordinate 11,422 of PVJX010014185.1, forward strand.
TATTTCATTTAATATTATGGTCTCAAGGTGCATCCATTTTCCTACAATATGCTTACTATAGATGTTATACAATAAAGCTCATAATTTTGTTTAAGTATTACTCTTAGCATTTAAATATTAATATATTCCTTGCATCATAATGAAGTTAATAATCAAGCTGTGTCAACTTTATTTTTCCCTTTGTGGTATTGGGCTTGGAGTGAATCCAGTAGCTCTTAGTTATGAGTGTTGCCTTGGAGACATGTTCTTCCTAGCGAGTAGAACTGGTAAACTCGCCTTTACACTCTGCCAGTACTGCAACTGTTACAAAGGGATTATGAGATTTACCCAGGACCACAGTGCTAGTCTTTTACTAGTTGGCTGAAAATTATGTTTCAGATGCTTCCTTCTTAACCCAACTGGTTGTGTCACATCCCTTGGGAAGATTGGTGCTAAAAGATGCAGGCTGTTTCAATTTACTCTTTTAATTAAAACATTGAACTGGAGGAGAAACAAATGAAGGAGATGAAAACAAGGCTTAAAATATCCGCTAGCTCACCCTCAGTATTCTTCACTGCAGTTCTGCAGTAGGCTCCACCAACATAGTGCTGAACAACTGGCACTTTTTCTTTTTTATTATACAACATGCCACATTTACAGGCTCTGAATGATGCTTCACATCCCATTTCACAAACATAGCATCATTAGAAGAAACACATAATTCAAAGCACTGAGATCCAGAAAGTGCTATGTATTGGATTACTTCCTTATACTCTCTCACAAAGAGAAACAGAGAGAGAGAGAGAGAGAGAGAGAGAGAGAGAGAGAGAGAGAATATAGATTAAAGAATCTGTCAACAACTATTTTTTAAAACTGAGCACACACATTTGAGAACCTATCAAATATGAGTAATAACAGCAATAATATTATAATTTTGCTGAAAATAATGATATTGATACATGACAGCAGAAAAAAACCTCAGTGTGGTCAAAACAGAACTGAAAAGAAAAGGGAAAAATGCATTCCATATTTAAAAGCATTATACAATAAAATTTGAGAAAATAATTTTGTTTTTATTATATATCTGTTCCTTGAATTCAAGGATTCTGTGTACTAATAATAATACCATACTAAATGGCATTATTTACCATAATAAATAAATACCATAATAAATAAATCTGTATTCTTTTTAATTCTCTGACATTTATTGGTACATGTTTGAGGTACATAGTGATTACGTTCACTGTAGAGAATGAGTACATGTCTATAACACGTTTCAATTTTTCCTCTTCCCTCGATCTCCTTTTATTTTACCAAAATCAGATTCATTTATTTAACTTATAATTATCAAATATAGAAATTAAAAAACAGACTAATAAACCAAAAGTGTATAAAACACATAAGACCTTTGTGCTGTTAAGGTACAATTTTAGATAGCTTGTCTGCACTAGATTAGGATAAATTGTTTCACTTTTTTTAACTATTATTTTTTTTCCCTCATACTTTATTTGTATATTAAGTTTTTCATATGAGAAAAACCATCTGATATTTAAACTTGTGTGATTTCACTTTTGTGTTCTTTATGAATTATCCAGTTTTACATATTCTGTTATAGCAGCAGAAAATGAACTAGGCTGATGTTTAGCACACATAAAGATTTTCATAAGTCCTATACTTACAATGAATGCAATAGTGTGTTCGTCTGCTCTTCCTTTGTTGAGGCGAAACACCTAACCTCAATGAGGATAGATTAGGTTTGGTTCACACACAGATTTCAGTCTGTGGTCAGCTGCCTCCACGATAGAAAGATCGCGGTAGAGGAGATCTGTTCGTGGTTCACAGATAGCTGAGCACAGAAGAGGCCCAGACAAGAGGGGCCAAGAGACCAGATTTGGACCTCGGACACCCACCCAGATATACCCAGAAATGTGCTTTACTAACAGAGAGATGCCAGCCAAGCCAACCAAGTTAACAATTAAGCTTAACATCACAAATAGTAATAGAATAGGATATATAAACAAACTAAAACTTCTATACTTCTTGGACAGTATAGAAATGATGCAAGACAGATCTAGTATAGAGATAATTATTTTAAATTTACCTGCATTATTAATACAAATAGTTAATGTATCTTTTTATATAGAGAAATCAATGCATATTTTGAATGTAAGAAAACTTTAAGTCAGTAGTGTGGTGTTAGTTACAAAGTTCTCAGAGACAGACCCCTTGTGTGTGAATGTTATCTTTGCCACTTGGACGTAATCTTGAACAACATACCTAAGGTACCTAGTATCAGTTAACTCACCTATTAGAGAATAAGAAAATAATATTGTGCTTTTCATTTAGTATTTTTAAAGATCATTTGACTTGAGACATTTATTAGCGTATTGAATCAGTAAGTGGAAATCCAGACTATAAATTTGACATTCCTTACATTTATCTTATATCAGTTCATGTCAATCAAGAATGTTAAACCACCAAGCAGTGATTCAGACAAGGAATTTTAATGTTATTAGCTATTACATGTTACAGAAGATTAAAGAGGAGTTGGCTGGAAAGAAGTAAAGATACTCTAAATCAGCAGTCACTAACCCTGAGGCCAATGCACCAGGAAGAACCTGCTTTCCCCAGGCTAAATCCTGGACCTTGTTGGAAAAGCCACAGCCCTGACAACTGGATACCAGAGAAGTGATGTTCTGTCTGCAGTGTAAATGACCAGAACCCTGTCTTCTGTTGTGCCAGGGAAAGCTGTTCCCTGGTAGGAATTGCTGGTTGTCACGCACTGGGAGCAGATCACTGGTGGTGCCAAATGTAATGCAAGGGTCACCAGGACTGTGCTGCAAAACTGCCAGGTGGTGGGTGGAAGGTGCTGGGAAGCAGCTGGCTGCTGAGTGCTCACAGCTGTGCACTGCAAGAACTGAGAATTAGAGGACCAGAAACTACTGACAGAGCTAAAGAGACCCTGTTACCAGACTGCGTGCAGAGGTGGCAGAATGCTGGGAAAATCTGCTGGCAGCTTCTGCTGTTGGCTACGTCTCCCACAGGAACAGACAATGAGGGGCTGCAAGTGCTTGCACAGCCTGTGACTATGTGTGAGCAGAACTCGATCAAGGGGGAAAACTGCTGTGTCCTGAAAACCTTCCCCACCCTTCTCCTGACGAAGCTCCTTGCCAGATGGCATAGGAAAAGCATATTCGAAGGGTCAGGTGCCTTTTTGTTCTAAACCAGGGTGAATTTAGATTAGGACCATAAGTCAGTAAAAGGTGTATCAGTCTGCACAAGAAATATGAACATGAAAACTTCAGTTTCTATTCCTTGTCCTAAATCATTGAACTTATTTCTTGCTAGTATAAATTCTAGAAAGCCTCAAGAATTGATAAATGCACAAATATTTGTACTTTTATTATGGCATGGCCTTCCATTGGTGATCAGTCTCAAAAATATATTCAGTCTTCAGTGGAACATCTACCATGCTGCACAAACTGAAATCATATATTAAATATATATTTGAATTCACAGATTTCACAACTTTTATAGATCTGTTTTATTATTCTAACTTATAACAATCCCACATTATGTAAGTTCGTATCATAGTTAACCCATTAATGGCTCTTTCTTGTTCAAATATTGTAAATTTTGGTTTCCATCCTCCAGGTTCTCCTCTTAATACCTGTGCACTGATCTCTTCGATTCTGTCATTTCCATTTTCTTTTTTTTTTTAAGAGCAGAATATATTTATTGAGAGAAAGCTTCTGTCTGAAGAGAGACAGAAGGGGCCCTGAGCCGGTCACCAAGGACTCTGTCTCTTCCAGGGACTTTTACAGAGTAAAACCATAGGTTCAAGGTGGGATAGGCGAATGAAACTCCCAACCTACTATGTGCGGTACTAAACTCGAAGAATGAATTTTAGGAGCAACGGAGGTTAATAGCAGAATATATTTACTGAGAGAAAGCTTCTATCTGAAGATACAGAAAGAATCCTGAGCGAGTTGACAAGTCATTTCTGTTTTCTAATCACTTCACATAACTGTTTCTCAAGGTCTCTGTTTCGTTACTAGCCTACCTCATATTATCGCATGATATCTAACTGCCCTACAGAATCTCACTAACAAGAAGACAGTGAAAATGTAAGAATACTGTAGGGACATTACATTTAATTTTTTATTAGTACAGACTTGCATTATGTAATGGTTACACTCAATGTGGGGAGTTGGTACATGTACATAACATATGTTAATTTTTTTTGAAAAAAATATAACCAAGAGAAGGGTGAGTTGTGGAGTAATAGCAAAAAAAACAAAACACAAAAAACACATGGCAACTTTTATAATGGGAAGTAACAAGGAAGTGCCTGGAACTTCTGATTGTGGGTATGAGTGACCAAGACCAACACCAACAACTTTTCAGCAGAAATGGTAGAGGAAACACTTACTACATAAAAATGATTTCACCACTCTCTGGAAGAAGATATTATCAACAATTTTGCACCTCCTAAAAGAGAAACACTTAGCTAAGCAGCAAATGTAAGAAAACTCACAAAACTAAAAATTTTCACAGGCTTCAAATTTTCAAAACTGCGCCTGCTTCAGCAGCAGATATACAAATTATCAAAAACATGTTCCACTTCTGTGCTGCTGTAACAGATGAAGAGCAGGTGTTTATTTCTCAGTTATGGAGGTTGAAGGCTAGTATTGAGGTATAGGCTGAAAATGAAATCTTTCATGGTGTTTCATCCCATGGCAGAATGCGGAAGGGCAGATCAGGGGACAGCAAACTAGAGATCAAGAGAGCAATGGACTTAATTTTTTTTGTTTGGTATGTTTTGCAGTTCTGAGGACTGAATCCAGGGCCTCTGTGCCTTCTTAGGGATAAATCCCAGCTGCTCCAAGATCTACTCCTCTTTCTGAGAGGAGATAACACTAAGACGCTCAGTCTGAGCTCAAACTTGATATTCCTTCCCCAGCTCCCTGAAGTGCTAAAATCACAATTGTCCACCTCCATGCCTGGCTCGAACTTACTTTTCAATAACTCTTTCTCTGGGCAACTAACCTACTCCACAACTATGATATTAATCCACTCATAACTCCTCATGATTTAATCATTCCTTACACACATCTCATTGCAACATCATTTCCAAGGAGGTGAAGGCTCCAACACGTGAAACTTGAAAGGCACATTTATAGCAAATTCAGAGAGACAGTGTCCTTACTTATGGAGAATGTATTGTAGTAGACTGCTTTTTGAATTTTGCCTCTGCTCAACCTCTTTTACTTTCTGTCTTTCTCTCTCTGTCTCTCTCTTTGCTGTCTTTCTAAGAGAAGGTCTCATCATGCAGTTTAGACTTGGTCTTGAGTTCAGTTTGTAGCCCAGGCTGGTCTCGAACTTACAAGGATCCTCCTGTCTCAGCTTCCCAAGTGCTGGGATTACAGATGTGTACCACTACACCTGGCTCCCAGAGCATTACTCTTAACGAAGTGGCTTGGTAATCTCAAGACTTGAAAAAGATAGGAACTAATTTTGAACTGGCTTATTTTTGAGGCAGATATCTAGCTATCCAAAGAGAATTGTTTTTTGAAATTCAATTGTAGAAAATCTGTTAAGTTGTTTCTTACTTGTTTTAAGTCACTGGTCAGCTTTTTTTTAGTTACTGTGGCAAAATACATGAGAATAAAAATGTAAAGGGGGCAAGGCTTGTTTTACCTTATAATGTCACAGTTTCCTGCCCATAGTTACTGAGCTTCTTTGTTTGGGGGCTTATGGTGAGAGAGAATGATTACTGTGGACCACATGCAATAAAACAAAACTGCTCACTTCATGACAGCTAGGAAACGAGGAGAGCATTGCTGGCAGGTTCCCTCCTTCTTCCTTGTTTGTTCCATCCGGGTCCCCACCCTATGGAGTATGGTGATCATATTCAGGGATGTATGTCTCCACAGTGGATTTCCTGTCCTACAAACCCGTTATCACAGGAAACACCTCCAGAGACACCCTCAGACACATCCCAAAGCATTCAGTGCTCATCTCCTAGCTATTCCTTCATTCAGTCAGCGTGAAATCAATAATTAACCATCACAAGCCCACCCTTTGTCCACTGGACACCCAATCACATCTCCTTAAACAATATTTAAATTTCTAGGTGAACAAGATAGCAAAGTCATTATGTCCTCCAAAATAACTGACCTCTTTCTCTTGTGTCTCAACCGTTTCAGTGCTTCCTTTCTTCCTCTCTCCCTCCCTCTCTGTCTTCACCTCTACCACCCCTCTCTTTTCAGTACTAGGGGCCAAACCCAGAGCCTCATACTAGCTAGACAAACATTCTCCCTCTGAGCTATACTTGCTGCCCAAAGTGTTTCATATGCCAAATAACACAAAAAACTTTTTTTTTCTCTATCATGCAATAGTTCTTTTAAGATATTTCTTATAAAATACAGGGCTGAGGCTAGAGATAGATCACTCACTGAAAGAAAGTACTGCTACACTAATTTCCCAATAGAAGAGATTGCAATTCTTTGAACTCAGTGTTTTTCTCTGTGTTAGTTACTTTTTACTGGTCACTGAGAAAATACCTGATGCCTGAAGTTGGGAAAGGAAAGGTTTATTTCTTACAGTTTTAGGAGGTTTCAGTCCATATTCAGTTGGCTTCAAGGCAGACTGGCATGGAGGAGCCGCAGTTCATGGCGGCTGCAAACAGCAAGGCGGAAAATCAGCAAGAGAGAGAGACACCCCTTCTTCCTGCCATTGCATCACATCCTGGCTCCACCCCTAGGCCAGTGTAGCAATCAAACCCCCAATCCAAGCTCTAGACAATAAACCAATCACAGATGCATAATGCAAAGGCATGTGGCTTGGGGGCCACTGACATAAACTGTGACATTCTCTTATAAGACAGTTGTCCCATGCATTATCACCTGTTTCACTTTAAGTCTCTTGATAAAATGGGGGCCCAGGAAAATTAAAACATAAAAAATAAAAACAGATTTTTCTGCTCCTGCTATTGCTTTTAGCACAAAACTGTCCATCATTGACTTAGGAATTTCATGTCATCTACCAAAGCCACAAAAGCACAACAAGGTAATTAGTTAGCTTGTAAATTGTATGAAATGTTGAAGCTGTTACAATTTATAACATACATATTGTGTGATTATTTTTTACTACACATTGTAAATTAGCTTATGTTTAGGAGTAATTTTTTAACATATTTAAGGTTATTAAATATATTCAAGTATATCAGAGACACAAGTTTAAATATTGCATTGTTTCTCATAGATGAGGAACCCCCAAATATAAATAAATTAAAGAGTAATAAAAAAGAGGATATAGATCTTTGGCAAAAGGGAAGAAAACCAAGAGAAGAAGAGTACAGGGAGAAAGGGGAGAGGAAAGACATTAAAAAAGTAATGAAATGTGTTAAATAGATGCACCAACTCCTTATGATGTGTGGTCATTATATGCTGCAAACATACTAACAAAAATACATCACACTTAGTTAAATATTGACAACACTTTGTTCTACTGCTTGGTTAGGTAACAGCTGAATTTCATCAGTCCATATCATCAATGAACTAAGACTAACTTCTTTGACCCAAGAAGTCCAATCTTGGAAAATCTTCAAAATCTGAAATTTTAAATTCTGAAATGATATTACAAGCAGAAAATTCTGTACCTGATTTCACCCTAAAGACTATATATAAACACTGATATTTTAAAATGTACAAAATCACTATCAGTGTATTAAACAAATAGATTTTTTGTTATGCTGGAATCTTTCACCAAGTGTCATGGTTACTTTTCTCTCATTACTGGGACAAAATACCCAGCATCCCACATGAAGGAAGGAAAGGTTTGTTTAGCTTACAGTTTGGGGAGGTTTCAGTCCATAATCAGCTGGCTACATAGCAGGGTGCCTCTGCACTAGGGCAACACTTAAAAGCAGAAGACAACCAAATTGGGATAGAGTAAGCCTCTTTTTCTCCTTTATATTCACCCCCTGCCCAGAACTCATGTGGTACAAAATCTTTTGCACAGGATGAGGATGTTTACAAAGTAAGAACTCTGGCTCCCTGCTGAGTCTCTTAGTTAACTTGTAAACTGCTCAAGTTGACACATGTATCAATCATAACACATAACAGCAAACATAACACGTAGTAGTCTAGACTATTTCTTGTCCCAAGTATTTTGAATAGGGGATACTCAACTGGTATTTGTAATCAAACATGTATAGTTTTTGCACATAGAATTAATATTTAGAATAAAAATAAAAGTAATAGGTTAGTATACTCACAATTCATGTCAAACATTCATATTTAAATAATTTAAATAAAATTTCATTGAAATAAAAATTTAACTCACCATTTCATCTAGCTAAATATATTTTACAGAGAATTTTAAAAACAATTTTATGGGCTTCCTAGTGACATTTTAAAATCTTTTCTTTCTCAAAATCACTAGTGTTTTATAAATATATATTATTAATAACATTTTTGTTAAGTTTTATTTTACCTCAAGTCCAATTTTTATCCTATATGAACTTTTTCTTTTTAATTATGAAAAATATAGCTCAATAATTCTCTGAGAAAAATACTGAGGGAAAAGTCTATATAGAGATATAAATTAAAAGTTATACATTAAAAGAATATTAATATAATGCTAAAATCTGAAATTTAGACAAAAATATTCAATCCACTTTTAATAAATTCTATACCAGAAAGTAGGAAAAAAAGAAACAGATAACTTAAGAGTACTAAAATATTTGAAGTGACAGTGAACTTGAGATATTATTTAATTATTCAGTCTTGTATTTTAAGAATAAAGATATAAAGTTCAAAATAACTTTGTATGCTCCACATAACCAATTACTGAAAACAATGGAAATCTGGTTTTTCTAGTGACATTATGTTTTCATGTATTTGTTACAACAATATCCCTTATCATTTCACATGTGTCTCCAGATGTCCTTAGTAATTTACTTTCCACATTTATATAGTTATTGAAACTATAAGGCAATGGTAATAAGATTAATGATACTCATTTTGTTCTCATTGTGTATATTTTGATAATCTTAGAATACTTTGGAAAATAGTTATATTTTCTCCTTTTTGTACATCTTAAAGCTCTAACATGTTCTAATTTGCATCTCTATGGAAATATGTAAACCCTAGAATTATATCTAAACACAGATGAAACTTTTCAGAAGAATTAAACAATGTAATTTAGTGTTCAGTTAAGTCCCAGTGAATCATAAATTTCCATGAAAGAGTAAACATGAGAAAATAAAGCAATGGGCCAAATATAAAATTCTACTCACCTCCTAGAAATACTGTACTTTTCCTGGATCAAAATTTTCCCTGGCTAATTTAGATAGAATAGACAATAATACGTGCACTGCCAAACTCATTGCATTCAGTACCTTGGTTTTTGATGCACCAGGCCACTTCTAGTTAAATATTATACTTACTCATTTCAATTTATCTCAGTTTGTGAGAAGTGGTGCATCATCCAAATCTCTTTCTTTCAGTGTATTACAGATAATAAATCCTGGTAATTTGAGATCATTTTCAATTGTTAATGCACAACTCATGAAAATCTTACTTAATTTGAAAGAATGGCAGAGATTTTGCATGAACAGTCTTGAAGACGTTGTTATAGGCGATGTTCACTTTGAAGATGGGCAGGGAATCTAGGGAAGAACAGGCAGAGATGGGGGGAAGAGATAAAAGGATTAGGATTCAATATGTGCAGGTATGGACTCCTCATGTTGCATACATTCATTATGGATCAACTAGAGACAACTAATAAAGAGTTTTTTAAAAAGCACTCACAATGTCTAATGTTAGTTTTACATAGATGATACTATCTTGCTGTTTTCCTAGTACTCATGGTGACATTAATAATACCTTTTATGAAATATATAGTCTTTTCTGAAAAGCAGGAGTCTGAATTATATTCTATTTAAATTTAGCAATATTTTTGGAATGCACATTTTACATATCAGCTATGTTTTTATGTAAATAAACATAATTAAACATAAATCTTCAAGTGTCTAAATGCTCACAATGGTGTCAATATTTCACTTTCCAGAATATATCTGGTGTCAGAGGCTTTTGTAACTAGTTCCACAATGATTTATAGTCTTTAAATTTCAAATTATTTTTAAATTCAATTTTAAAAACTGTTTTATCTCTATCACAACATAACAAAACTAACAGAAAAATGTCTAGTATCTACTGTTATAAGTTACAGAAATACAAAACATTTGCCCACTTATTTTACATGTACTCCATTAATTATAAATAAATATTCTATAGTCAAGGAGCAGGTAAAGCACCTCTTTATAGACTTTAATAGATTATGTAGTAAGTACAAATTACAAAACCTAATCACATATGTAAAAATTTTGAGAAACATGTATTAGCCATTGCTTTGACAGAAAATATTCAGAACCAGATTCCAATAATATATTTTAAAATAATTTTTTAGTAATATTTTGAATTTCAATTGGGTTGTAGTATTGATTCCTCTGCACACTATTGAGTGGTTCACACGCAGAATGTGTCACACTTTGTAAGTACACTGTGATGGAGAGCACACAGGTGAAGGGGCTTCCTGGGACCATGCATATTGTAATTTGGGCTCTGTACAATCAGCGCGAGTTGAAATACAGAGTAAGTTATTTAACATTTCTGGACATAGAATACATTGTGTAGGTACTGGACCTGTAAAATAAATATGTGGTATATGTATTATAGGGTTGTTTCAAAAAAATAAAATTAATCTGCTTTACATAGAAGAGTTGGCCCTACAAATGTTAGTTACTTAGATTAATATAGCAACTGTGTTGCTTTTTTTTGAGGAAATGAACTCCAGTGATCAAACCTCAGAATGAACAATAAGTTTTGCAGCATGAATTTGCTATTCATTTTCATAAACAATATAACTGTTAGCACTTTGAACTCTTTTATAAGGGAAATATGTTATAAAGATGTTCAATTCCTTTCATACTAATTTTAGTCACCTGTTTTTGTTTACTTTTTCCAATGTAGAATTACTAGTAAAATCAAAAGGTAAACTAGAGTAGGATGTTGGTTTTGAAAAATCAAAATGTAAAGAAAAAATACAAAATGTCTTTATTTTGTAGTGAACATAATTCACATGAACTTATATTTACAGTTAACTTAAAAACATAATGTGCAATTAATTATATTGGATATAAATTATAGATCACTTGTTCTGCTCTTGTATAATATATTCAAAGAACTTGCATCACATAGTCAATAAATCTGCAAGTAAATAAGCACAATATATTAAAAACCTACTCACTGACAGAGCACAAAGTCCCACATGATATGTAATATTGCTTCTTATGGGTTCAGTAACCCAAGTTCAGCTGCAGTCTAAAAATACTACGTGAAAAAGGCACAAAATTAAAAAAAGTCATGATTTCAATTGATTTTATTATGTTATTATAATTGTTTGTTTCTGTTATCTATCATTGTAATCTCTTCTGACTAATTTATAAATCTCCCTTTACAAGTATGTATAATACAGTACTGAGGGGATTTGGAAAAAAAAGAGAAATCAAAATATATCAAGTAGAGATACAAATTCCATATAATATGATCCTTCCTTATGTATATTTAATATGTACCAATGAACTTAATAAAAAAATACAATGTTTGTATAACAATCCAGTACAACAAAGTTACTACAGACATGCATAACTTAGTACAGGACATATATAATACAGAAGAGTATACGAGTTACTACAGTATATATAGCATTTATTATACATTTAACATAGTACAGTACCCACAGAGTTACTACTGGTATATATAATATAGTAGAGCACATGATGGGCTATTGCTCATATGTATAACATATTACAGTGCATGCATAATAACTACAAGTATCTATAACATAGTCCAGTAAATGCAGAGCTACTTCAGGTACGTATAATATAGCAAAATACATGCAAAATTACTACACATATGTATGAAGAAGTACAATGCATAGAGTTGCTGCAAGTATGAATAATACAGTATAGAACACACAGTTGAAAAAGATGTGTATCTATATTGCTGTATTTGAAAGTTACTACATGAGTGTGTAGCAGTACAGTAACTGCAGAATTGCTACATATGTGTATAATATAGTATAATACATACAGAATTATTATAGTATGTTTGAGGAGAGTACATGTATAACATAGTACAGTATTATGAGTCACTGATGATATGTATAACATAATTCAATACATGCATTGTCGCTACAAGTATGTTCAACAAAATACAACACATGCTGAGTCAACACAGGTGTCACATAACACTGTACTTCCATTGTCATTGCACTTATATATAATATAGTACAGAACATGCTTATGCAGTACATGCAGAATTGCTAAGGTATTTTTAACAGTACAGTACATGCATAATACAGTACCATTCATGCAATGTTATTATAGGTATATATAACATAGTGCGATGCCTGTATATCACATATGGAATGCACAGAGCATTGTAGAACATGTAGATGCACTAAAAGTATTTATAACAAAGAATACTACATGCAGAATTACATGTATGTATAACACAGTACAGTACAGGAACACTAACCATAGGCATGCATAATATAGCATAATACATACATAACATTTTAGAGTAATTACAAATATTTATAATATAGGACAGTACATTTATAATACCGTGCAGTTTATACAGGCTTACTAAAAGTACTATAATATAATACATTACATTCTAAAATTCTTTATTAATTAAATCTAGTTTCAATAATAGGTGATTAAAAAGCTACTATATTTTAACTGAATTTTTGTTATATAAAGCTCATTTATATAATTTCTGCTTTTGAGATAAATCAGACTATGTTGCTACCAAAACATGACAACACAGTGTTCAGTTGTGAGCAGATTTATGTAACAGGATTAGAGTATCAAGTGTTCCACTATATCAGAGTTTAAGATACCATGCTGTCTCACGGATTTTCAATAAAAAATCACATTTTGAAAAAATATAGTGTAGTTACATGTTTCTTTACTACTGACAAATTAAACTTAACATTAGATTATTATAAGTTAAAACATCATTTTGAATATATGATTTTAAATTTGAACTCTTAGAATTTGAAATGTTAATTGTTATTGCAGTAATACTGCCATTGTTTCTTGCTAAGAGATTAGATTTTAAACATAACATCTTCATTAACAAAATGTGGCACAATTATATAGTGTAGTACTTTGTCATCTGACAATTCATGTTCAGTATAGAGTAGAATTTGTAGCAAAAGTTCTGTCATTTCCAGCTCCACATGTATTTCTGCTCACTTTTTGAAAAACAAAAATCTAAGATATCTTGAGTGTCTATAGTAAACAGACCTCAAGGTAACCACCATTTTCAACAGGGAAAAATATTGTTGAGAAAACTTGTGAGTTATAGTAACAATATTAAGATAACTAAAAATACTAATTATATTAACATAAGCTTTTATAGTGATATTTTTCAACTGAATCCTTAGTTGATCTAACAGTATTGGCAAAAAGACTATTATTTCTCCTTTGAGTTACTGCATTTCTTTTATGCAGTGAAATAACAGATTATCCACAACTTTGTTTTAAGACAATGATAATAATTGGGTATACTTTTCACGCTTTTAGTGTCAGGAAGTCAGAACCATTTTCACGGGGCAGTTCCGCTTTACATTTCCTGTGTTGCTCACTAGTAAGCATAGCTGAATTTAGAGGATGATTTCAAAGACTTCTCTCCAGCATTTGGTGCCTGGGCTGGGAAAATTCAAAAGCGGGGATCTGGACAATTGACACTCCTTGGCCTTCTCTGTCTGCATTTATTCTCCTCACCTCATTTCATCGGTACGGAAGCTTTAGGGCATGGAGACCTGAGGCTCCAAAAATAGACGTCTTACTGAACAGTGTCCCAAGAGAAACATTTTGTTTTCAAAATCTAACCTTTCATATCAAACTGTCACTTCTGATGCATTGTCTGTTAAAAATGAGTCACTATGATGGTCCAAATGTAAAAATAGATTACATTTTTTGGGTGAAATAATGGGAAAAGATTGTGAAGAAGTTTAAAACCACTCGTGTCTGATGACTGACAGCAAAGTATGCATATGCACATCGAGCCATAAGTATCTCCCTATGCTCTGTTTACCACCGAAGTTGGGTATGCAGGGCATCGGGCGTAAGATGTCATCTTTAAATCAGGTCCATGTGTGGAAGAGGCAGTTTTATGCCATTTCTTGAGTGCAGCAATTTGAAGACCTTAATCTGAAGAGATAATCATGTAACCTACCCCTTTCCCTCTCTCATCAAAAGGCAATGGTGGGAGAAGAAGAGTGTAAGAATTATAATACTTTTCCCTAAAAGGCTGTGTGAACCCTCAGTAGGGGTCATTACGGCAGTAGAATAAGGGGAGAGGATGGGAGGGAAAGGAAAAGACATAGAAAGAGAAAACAAGGGAAAGATGGAAACATGAATTTGTAAATAAGGGAAAGAAGGATTGAAGAGGGGATGGAAATGGAAAAACTTAACTAAGGTTTATTATTTACAGGTATAAATTCCCAATGGCAAATATGATTATATATGGGAAATGTGATCTAATAAAATTAAATAAATAAACATAAAAAGGGAAAAAAGGGAAAAATGTATTAGGTACATGAATCAGCTCCCCACAGGGATGTAAGCATTATGTACTATAGGCATGTATTAATAGATTAAATAAAATAAAATTATAAAAATTATAAAAATATTTAAAAAGTGTGCAGGAAGAAACTTAGATTTAAAACTCAAAATGTAGATTTTTTGCATTTAAATGAAGTTCTAGAAAATTTATATTTAAAACCCAGTTATGGCATTTATTATTAAGGCCAAAAGGTTATTATTTTGAAAATTACACAGGATGCACTGAATTGATTTAATGCTTACATTTTATGGAAGAAATAATCTGATATAAAAAATTTAGGTTTTTACTACTAAACTTTTAAGAAATAGATATAAAACTAAAGAAAAACCAAACTACATTATTGGTCAGTTTTTTGATGTTTTTATATAATGAAGTAATTCAAACTTTATTATTTTTGATTATTGAATTTCAGAGCAGAGTTTACAATAAGGAATAAATATACAAATATGAAGAGAGTTAAAAATAGGAAATAAACATATCAGTCAAGAAAGCATCGTGCAACTTGATTCTGGGAAAATTATATAAAACTATCACAATTCATTGATGATTTAAAAAATAAAGCTAGATTTCAATCCTAAAATTTAATAATGATTTGGAGTAGGTAATATCAAAAGAAATCCTAAAATTAAAGCAGACAGAAAAATATTAAAGAAATTGTATGTGAAAGTGAATGTTAAGGCGTATATTAACTGTTCATAACCAATTGCTTTCTTTTATGTAAAATTATAAGCTCTTAAATAACACCAAAATATACTGAAATGTAACATTGTATTATAAGAATTTCAAAAACATTCATTCTCTTTTTCAAATTATTCAGTAATTTAAGCAATGGATAAAGGAAAACACATCAGCCTTCCAGTTGAAAAATAGATTAATGTTATGAACACAGTCTTATGTTGCACTGATGCAGACGCAAAATTTGTGCAAAGTGCCTTTTAATGTGAAATATGGTTGGAAATATGGGGATTATACTTCACCAATGCTCAAGTAGTGCACTTATGACATATAAGGCAATGTTTTATGGTTATAAAGAATTAATCTGATGGGTTTCCCAATGGGTTAACGAAAATATACAAAACGAGCAAAGCAAAACAAACAAAGCTAATCAATCCTCATACTGAAAATTAAAGAGAACAGAATTTTAAGTAAACTTACAGGAAGAAAAAGTGAAAACATCTTATAACGCTATTCAGAATCTTCAGTACCAAGGTACTGGGGCAATAGCCATTAGTGAAGTAAATAATCTGTCAGTCATGAAATACAGTCATGAAACACAGGTGCTGAGAATACCGAATCCAGCATGACTGCAGTTCCTGGGCACTATGAACAGAACCATTAAAAAGTGCTATTTTTAATTCTTCATTTACATCTGTCCCAACACCACGTGAATCTTTGATAGGACAGTTTAAACCTGGTGCCAGCCAAGTGAGTTTTGCTTGCATGCCTTATTTACGTGAAGGCGAGCCTTTTCTTTCATCCTTTTAGCCATTGTGAATCTGTTCACCAGGGGTAGGTTACGTTCTGCTCCTTTTTGTAGAACATGTTACTGTTCCACCTTCGATAAATGCTTATACTCATGCTACAATTTCTGTTGTTCAATTACTTGTTCCAAATGCCAAGAACCTAGAAAAAATTTTCTGAGGACTCAAAATCAAGTCACTGTATGACTAAAGATGTATGAGTAAAGACTTGCAGGAGAAAATTATAATCAATTAACTACAAGAGAATGCCTACAAAAACAGGAAAATAACTTCAGCTTTTTATGGACAAGCATAAAGTTTGCCCATTGATATTAAAACTTAGATATGTTAAAAGATAAAGCCCTTGAAAGAATAATGTAATAGTAACTGATTTGATAGAATACATGGGCACGTATTTTAGGAATTATTTATTTGAAAACAAAAGTTGAGCCACTAGGAGAGGAATATGATTAAAGTAAGACTTTATTGAACAAAATTGATTATGAACACATTAGACCAGAATTACTGAAATATATGTGCAAGAGGGAAATTTTCTTTTAATTACAAAGATTAAAAAATACCTAAATGTGGCTTCAGAGAAAAAAATGTATGACTGCAACTTTCAGGAATCACTGAGAAACATACCACCCTCAAATAAATTCTTGGACACTTTTATTTAGAACAAAAAATGTATAACAAATAGTAAAACTTTTCACTAAGGATTTTCCAACATAGGTTATTTGTTGATATATTAATGTCATGAATTTATTTTCAATTATGTAAGTGTATAAAACTAAATTTATGAGCTGAATTTATGATGATGATAACTATGACAGAGAAACACTTAAAATATTTGAATGTTAATAAGAAAATCATGATATAATGTAATATATAATGTAATGTTGAGAATTAAAACATAACCATAAGCTAATTATTGCTATATGTCTTTTCAAAATATAAATAAGTATTTGATTTTAGGTGAAACTGTGCACAATGCCAGTATGTGTGCAGAAGGAACTTTATTAAGGGAATAATCAAACTAAGCAGATTTTATGAAGAAAGATAAATCTGGGAAACCTAGAAAGAAGAATCCATGGGGCATGGATAGAAGGTGGATTTTATTCTGCAAGTAGTAAGGGATCCTGGAAGCCTTCAAATGAAGAAACATGATCAGATTTCTATGTTTGGAATATAACACGAACTGAAATGAAATTCAATCATAATATAATAAGGATGAACCCTGGTAATTCATTTAAGATTCTACTTCAAGAAGCCAGAGGAGTAACACTGGGCAAAGACAGTGAAAATGAACACAAATAAAGTGATTTCAGGACAGTTTACAAGATACACTCCAACCATTCTGCACCTGTTCATATATGTGTTTACATATATGAAAGAGGTATCCAGAAGCTTTATGACTCATAAAGTTGATGAAAATTATTAATACAATCATTCTGATTCAAAGGATATTTTTATTTTATTGCTAAATGTTAAACAGAAAACTTCTATTTTTTTGCATAGCATTATAATCCTTACAAATGTTTATCTGGTGATAAAATGTCTAAGCATATTTAAATTAAGCAAGTAGTGTTCTAAGTCAAATTTAGCCTTTGTTGGTTTAGTGCCTTATGAGTTTGTTTTATTGGAGCCTAAGAAGAATTAATCAAACAACTTCAGGTGCTTAAATATAGTGCCTATGTCCAGAAAATTTAAAAAATGAGTCACAGGATACATAGGCTACTATGAAAGAGAATTAGAAAAACTACTATGTGTAAAAGCAATTACTCTTCTGATACAGTAAGAGGAAAAGTCCTAGTTTCAATTATCAATAACTAGGAAGCATGGAAGGGGTTTTGTCCTAGATGTTGTAAGGAAAATAAGGTTCATATGTATATCACTAATATTTTTAAAACAAATATTGTTCATGAGAATAATTCACCATAATATAACAATTATGGGTTTTTGAAGTTGGGAAATTATTACTTCAAGATTTGCAAATTTATCTTTTATTTTTAATCTTGTTGCAATTCACTGTAAATAAGGATATTTTTCCAGAGCAATATATTCTATAGAAAAGGCATACAATGCAAAGCACTGTCATTAAAACATTAAAAGTAATTTTTTTTCAGATTTGACCATGTATTGATTATGTCTGTGTCACTAAAATACTTTCACTTTTTCCCTTGAAAATTTAAATATATGAATTATATTGTAAATAACAGTCATGTATTTATCATAATGTACTATTAGGAAAGCAATGAGCTACGTAACATGTAGATATGTTCTTATGATATTCTAGTCTTATTTAAAGTCAACTGAACAATGAATTTATTTCCTAGTATAATTTAATCAGTATAGTCTATTTGCTAAAATATTAAAAAAATTAAAATCCTCAAAAATGGGTATACAAAAGAATGAACATAATCTCTAGGTGAAATTTCCTTCCTTTGTATATTTATCTTTGAGGCAGATAAGTTGGCTGCACCAGTTAAATAAGGTGTGTGAACATCTGTGTAAGTGCGGCCTGGGACAGAAAGTCATTTGAAAACATTGTCTCTTTTTTTATCAGGCTTCTTTGTGCATAAAACACATTTCTTCAAAGACTGGTTATTTCTGCCTTAAATAAATGAAAAAACAGACATTACACAAGGATTTCCATGCTAAATCATTCCTTCCTTGCCACAGTTTTGCCTATCATCAATGAGATTTTTCTATGTATCTAAACATCTCAAGCATACTAGTCTTCCAAGCACACGCGTGCTATCATTTCTTGCAGTCCCGTGACTGAACTGGTTCTGTCCAACTCAGTTGTCCTCTGAAATTGACTCAGGGGACCTGAATGGTCTTCAAGGCTCAGATTCAGTTGGGATAATGGGGATAACTTGATCAGGTCCCTTTTTCTCCCACTGCCCTCAAAGAGGCTCAGTCTGGGTGACTTCTCTTGGTGAGTGAATTAAAAAGCATCAAGAAAACAAATACAGAGAAGCATTTCTTAAATATGTTGAGCACCATGAGATCAACATGTTAAGTGAGATAAAACACCATGCAGTTTAAAAATAGCATGGTTTCTCTTTTATGAGAACCCTGAAGTATAAATAAAGATTAAAATAAAAGATAAATAACAGGAAATAAGGAGAGAGAACTTTTGCAAAAGGGAAAGGGACCTAGATATGGAGAGTAAGAAAATAGTGAGAAAAGACGTAAAATATGCTATGTACATTTACCAATTCCCCAAGAAGAATATAATCGTTGTATACTACAAACAAGTACCTATAAAAATAAAGATTAAAAAAATGATATGCTGACTCATGTTGCTAAAATTCCATTAAATAAAAAAGTTACAAATATGATCTTAATTCACTTTGGAATGTGAAATTTTGAAGGATATAAATAAAGGGGAATGGAAAATTTGTATTCAGATTTGATGGTTCATCACACTCACCCAATTAATACGGAGGGAAGAAAATACTGTAAAACTTTTGGTGTTGGTTGTTGGTATTGGAATATAGGTGTTACTTTGAGAAGATTTACACATATCCACCATCATGACTTCAGGAAATTAACCAAAGATAATATAGGGTATCTCAAAGGGCAAGAAAGAGGACAATTTGGCTGCTGTTAGTAGTAATGATGAATGCTTTAAGGATCATGGTTATGCTTTAGGTTAAGTACTGCCAAAATGCATGGTCAATGTCCATGTATTTGTTGTAAAAGTAGGGATATTAAATCAGGGTTAACATCATATTTATGAAAAACAAGAAACATAGCCTAAATAATGAAGATATATGATCAATTTTGTGGTTTTTAACAGTGTTTTGACTTCTGAAACTGCATCAAAATATTTTTTAAAAAGAAATCTTGCAACATATTGAGCTATCATTCCTACAAGTAACACTCAATGTACAATTATAAAATAATGAAAGAAAAACTGAATTTATAAAAGGATAGCTGAAATTGGGTTAAATTACATTAGCATTTTTCCCAGAGAAGTTAGAAAAAAGTATATAACATCATTATTACAAGACCTTGGTGCAGCAAATTAGTTCCCAAATAGTTCCATATTTGTGTATCTTGGTATACAGTTACTCTTAACGATACTCTTTTCTCAGTGCATATACTTCCATGCAAAATTTTAATGTAAAGTAGAGTTTTTAAAGCTGTTTAACTAGTTTCACTTTGATCCAAAATAGTTATGATTTTATGATATATAGTGACTATTTTAGAAAATTGATTTTATAGAAATATCCAGAGAAGAGTTTCCAAAAGTTGTTAACATGAAAGGAGTGCTTCATAACCTGAAAATTTAAAAAAATGCAAATTGCTGCATATGTAAGATAGTAAAATAATTACTAAAATCAACCAGCTCTAAGGACTTGATACTTAGAAATGAACATAAAACCAAATTGTAATCTAAAACTAAACATACATAGTAGATAGCAAAAAGGTTTGGTTTTCCAACCTTAATTTGATGTTTTGAACTATTAGCATTTCAAAGCACGGGGGACTCAGGTTATACATTTGAAAGCACTGCAAGTGGCATTGTAAACAACCGTATCTTTATTTTATTTATTATCCTAGAAATTAGTCAGGATAAAAGTTTATTTTGACTGACCAATATTATATTCCTGGTTGTAGAGATTGTTAATGTTAAACCAATTTAGGTTCTGTTTACATTACATGACATCAGTGCAGTCTGACAGAAAAGGTATGACCTGTTTGCTGATCCACATTTAGTACTATTCAGGTTTTACAGCAGAAATCAAGTGATTCATATGGAAAGTCATACATGTACTGTACTTTCATTCACGGTTGGGTGATATTTTCAAAATCTAAGTTGTGTGAAAGCATGCAGAAAATAAAAGAGTAAACCAAGTGGATACTTTTTGGAAAATAAAATGAAATCTTATAAAGAAATGGAAAAGAATGGTGCACATATGTGAGGACTGAATAGGCCCTGCTATAGGTGGCAAAGAGTAAAAGCTTAAAAATCTATACTGATATTGTGAAGGGATTAAATTTAGAGCCTTAATAGAGACTATTCACTGCAAAAAATATGGATATGGTCTTAGGATATTGTCCTGAATTTAAAAGAAGATTGAATGTATCATTACCAGTGAAAAAAATCACATGATACATCCTAAAGAATAAAAGCAAACTGGAGTTACTAGACATTTTCTAACCTTCATGTTAAGATATCATCCACAGCCTTGGACTTTCAACTTTATCTTTTTTTGTGTCATAACTGACTACAAACTACTCAAATAACTATCGGATAACTTGGATAATATCTTGGTCTACTCTGTAGGAAAACATAGAGTTCCAACTCTAAAAACAAAGCAAAACAAATAAACTAAAAGAACAAGACAAGCAAGAGACACAATAAAGCCTTGTAAGATGAGAAACATAAACTTTAAAATTTGCCAAAATAAACCTTTTTTTCCTTTAAATTTTATGTGTAAGGTACTTTGTCCTAGTCACAGAAATGTGAATAATATACACACCTTAGTCATAGCAGAAAGATGACGTTATGATTTTTTCCAAAGTTCTCACACTTAACTAATATTAGATATCTTAGAAGGACATCTGTGCTTTAAGGACAATAGCAACAACAACAATACATAAAGTCTCAAGCTGATTTTTTATGAAATCTAATCAATGAAGATGAGCTAAATTGATATTTAATGCCTTAGTGCAGAGAGGTTGGTCAGTAGCCTTTCTTGTTTAAGTCTTAACTTATTAAATTAATGCTACATTTCTATTTAAAATATTTTTTTTCTCCTTTGGCAACCAACGGAATATTAAAGTAAGAGTAGTGTTCTTTTAGGAAGAATTTGGTCTTGTTATCTAAGCACTACCATGTAACATTATTTTACTTAGCAACATTAATCTTTGTTGTGTTCTGCTTGTGGCTTGTGCCAGAAATAAGTTGTGATTAGCAGCTGTTCTTTTCCTGAGTACAGAGCAGACTCTGATTCCACAGTTTCTATTGACTGGGAGCCCTGTAAAACATGTTAATTCTTTCCTGAGCAATAGCCTTGCATTTGGCATAAGGGCGAACCAAAGAAAATGGACAATCACTGGAGTCTTTTTGAAATTACACATCCTGAAACCTAACACTCATGTTTTCGAAGATTCAGACTAAGTCGTCTCTCATTGAATCAACTTTTAAAGAGACTGATTGCTATAATTCTAACAAAAACACAGTATTATAACATTCATAACAATGTCAACATCTAAAAGACTAGATTGTTGAATATTTTTTCTTTTAATAAGTATGACTTAAAAGTTATGACTACTTCATTATATTTGCTAATCTACACAAATGTTTATTACTGAATTTCTAGAAAGACTTTATTCTACCTACTCTATTTTCCTTCTGCCTTGTTCTTGAGGCAAATGTCCCAAAATGTCACCCACTCCAAAAGCTGAAACACACACTTAGTCAAAGTGGGACTGAGAAGCTGAATATTAAAATATTATAGATTTGCATATTTTGGCTGCTGTTTGGAGAATAATGTGCGTGTTGTGAGTACTATGCCAAAATTCTTGCTATGGCTTGGATCTGGAGTGCCTTGCAGGAGCCCACATGTTGTCACTTAGAACACAAACGAGGTAAATTTTCAGTTCCTTGGCACATGATTGGATCCTGAGCTCTATCCTCAGCACTGGATTAATCCATTATGGAATTAAGAGCGGAATGGACTCAAGGAGGTAGATATGGATGAACACAATAGATCCTTGGGGATATGCCCTTGTGGACTGTATCTCATGGCTAGCCTTTTCCTTATGTTTTTTCTCGTTCTTTGAATCCTATCTACCATGAGATGAACTTCTGCTACCTCCTAAGATGTCCTAATTTAGCATGGAGCTAGAAGCAACAGAACCAAGGAGCCAGGTTGGGAATGCGGCTAAGTGATAGAGTGCTGCCTAGCATGCACAAGGCCATGAGTTCAGTCCCCTATACCACAAAACACACACACACACACACACACACACAGAGAACGAGTAGCCATGTAGTTTATTTGGAATATTGGTGAGTTTTTGTTTGTTTGTTTCTTTCTTTCTTGGTACCAGGAAACAAACTTACAATCTTGCATTTATAAGGCAAACACCTTGAGCCACTGAGCTAAATCCCTGGCCCCTGATTAGTTATTCTTTAAAGTAACTACTTACACAACTGAGACTGCATTCATCATTATTAACAAACATACAAGATGCAATTAATAACACACACCACCTTTATAAAATATATCCAATGAAATATTTTTCAATAATCAAATATTTTAATTGTTTTTGCAACTCTATTAGTTAATGTTATTCAACTATTTCTGTTAAATAGTTGTCACATGAAACAATGGTATTGATAATACTGTGTTTTGAAATGCCTGTAAAAATCAAATCTTTTTTGCTAAAAAGTCTTATCAACTCATCTTATAAAATTATATATTGAATTTTAGGTTTTTTATATATTTTATGTAACATATATAAAATATAACACATGTTCAGTTAGTTTTCCATGTTCTTTATCTTTTCATATGCCTATGTATCATATTTCATGGAACAAACACAAACACAACACAATGCTAATTTTTCTACCAAGAGTAATTGGCAGTATATACTGAAAATAAATGAAATAGCTGTACATTTTCTTAATGGGATTTTCAATGAAGGAAACTTCTCTTTCCAGAAGAATTTTGATCTAGATATTCTCCTAACAATAGAAAATAGTAACAATTTATAGATTAAAAAACATTTTCTGGCCCCTGCTAAATTTTCAAGAAAGAGCTAACAGTTATGCCTTAAATTAACTTATCCGTAACCTCCCCTAATTCATTTTTTTGTTAACACATGTGAGAATCATCCTGAATTGTTTTGAAGTATTCAATACCAAGTAATTGACTATTGTCTTGCTTATGTAAACAGATACTGAGGTATATCTTTCCTGTCTAGATGAACCTTTGCATCCTTAGCATAATCTGCTCTACATGTGTGCCTCTTGTTACAAATGACAAATCTCGTGCCTTTTTTAAGGCTGAGTAGCATTGTTTTGTGTCTATCTCACATTTCTTTCTAAATACATCTGTGGATGTCTCAGGATGACTCCATATCTTGGATATTTTAAATAGTACTGCAAAAGACATGGGAGTGCAGTTGCACCATTGACATTTTGATTTTAATTCCCTTGGATTTATTATCAGAAGTCCAGCTGATGGATGATGCAGTAGTTGCAGTTTTGACTTTTTGAGAAAACCCCGTTTTTTTCCCATGATAGATGTACTACCCCACATTTCCTCAAACAGTGTATGGTGGTTCTCTTTTCTCCACATCGCCACTAACACTGGTATCTACTTTAAATTCTTGGACAAAATCTATTCAAACAGATATGAAGAGATATCTAATTTGGTTTTCATTTGTATGACTCTCATGATTAGCAGTGCTGTTTGATTTTAATAATAAAATGGCAAAGAATAATTTATCCATGGTTTTAGATGCAAAGTCATTTAATATCTTGGATTTCCCTAATTCACCATATTCTCAAAAATAATTTGGGAGTCCAAGTGAAATTGCTATAGACAGCCGAGTTAGAAATATTAGGCAGTCCGACAGGGTTAGGCCCTCGAAGGAGCCAATGCAAAAAACCAAATACCACTTATTTGTGAGTCTATGAACATGTTACTTTCTTCATTCTGTAATTTTCCCTTAAATTACCAAGTATATAATCTTATTTATTTTGTAAGATTACATTGGTTTGTATGATAATTTTCCAAATTGTTTTTATTCTAGATTCTTTTCATATTTAAAGTCAGTCCCTGGAAAGATACTTTGTTGAAGAGTTTCAATAAATTTCACATAGACCATGAAGATAACATTTGTTGTAATGAGTCAGCATTGTATCTAAAATTCATTGCAAGGATTCTTGTCTAGTTGAACAATATTATGAAGATTGATTCAGTGTTTGGTTGGTATATAAAAGGAAATAAAAGCTCCCAGTTTTATTATCTTTACTAGAGGAAAAATGGAAACTAAGAAAGTACTTCTTCAGTGTTTATAATTATGAAATAAAATAATATGAATATGATAGGATGTTTTTGTCTAGATACAGTAAATTAGGTTTGCTTTCCTCAAAAAAAAAATCTTTATTTCCTAAAAAAATTGCTTTCCAAGATACAAGGTCAGCTTGCTAGAAAATAAAAAGATGTTGATATCACTATTGATTGTAGTAGAACTGCCAACAAGTGGCACCGATCCTACTGTATAACCGAAAATTTCTCTGTACTGCCATTTATTTCTTTAATTTCTAGACAATAAAACAGTGCACATTTTGCAGCTTAAATTAGAAATGTCTTCAAGACATGCATTGTTTTCCCAGCTTTACTAAAGATATTTAATAACTTTGCCCTCTCACTTTTCTGTTTCTAATTTATTTGACCTGACTGAGATACATTATTCTGCAAACCAAATGAAGCAAGAATTTTTGTCTCAATCTTTATGCTTAATATTTAAATAAAAACGTGTTTTCAAAAGAATTTTTGCATGAAGTACTAACATTTTTGTGATTCCAACCTGCAATGGACTTGAAATTTTGCTGTATTTAAAAACAGATTTTTTTTCCTTTGTAAAAAGTGATATAAAACATGTATGATAATAAGTTTTTCTATTTTAAATATCCCGGTGAGTCAAGACCTATAAGCATAAAGACTTAAAGGAAAAAATAAGATATTTTATACCTTTAAACACTGACTACTGCTAATCTTTGAAATTATTTTTTTATATTTAATTTTGTTTTTACATGTAATTAACCATACCACTATGCCTGTTATTTTTTAATACAATTATAGCTCTATTTTCTCCATCCACTTAGTGGAACATCATCTTTGATTTTTTAAATTCATGAAAAGCTCACATTGAAATAAATTACCAAAATGATATGTTACTCAATTTAAAAATTTCAGTTAAATGATAAACTTTTTCAGATATTTTTATATGTTGGTGAAGTGAAAATTATTCAAAATTATAATAATTGTGATCTTTATTTCTACTTTTGTAATTCTTCTGGAAGGAAAACTGTACATTATTCTTCACTGAAACACAAGAGATGGCTTTTCAGTGTAAAACCATGGTAGGTTTTCCATCGGAACTAAAAATATCCAGTGAGAATATAATTCACAGAAACATAAACTAATTTTATTTTGTTTTAAAATTTCGAAGTAGGCATTGCATTAGTTGAGACAATAAATATTTAAACAGCTTCATAAATAAGAAATAAGCACGTGGGCATAGTTTAGCAACTTTATTGTCAATAACTCACAAAGTTAGGGCAAAGTTATGAAGACCTAAGAGAACAGTGAATGTTTTGTTCCCAATAAGAGTTTTGAAAATAATTGAAAGTTGGGGAAAAAATAAAGAATAGCAAAATAGTTTTGATAATTATAAGTAAGTGTTATATACTGAATTCATAATCAAAACCATATGCAACACCACATATATGGATAAAAATGTATGCAGTTAAAGTGAATATGTAAATGCATAAATGTGTAAGTTGTATCTGGGTGAGTTGCAAATGCATGTAAAAGAACAGTATTTTTCTGAATAAATATTAAATGTTTATTTCTCACAGTTTTAAAGGAGAGAAAACTAGGCTAAAGTCAGCTCCAACTCCTAAATGAAAAGTTGTATTAATTGCCTAAGGAAAAATTGCTTTTTCTGAGTTACTGTTAACTTGGTTGTAGAAATAATTTATTCCTAAATAACTTGTGTCATTAGTTGATTTTGATCGTCTATTTCTCCAAAGATAAATAGATCCAAATTTGAGCTCCTTTAGATTGTTTTGCACAATCCAAAACCTTTGATAAAAGGTATGTATGTGTATGTGTGTATGCTCTTATGTTTTTGCCTATAATACTTTATATGTTTGTATTTACAGGCCAATATAAATGTAAATATTTAGATGTATTATATGTTTTGTATGCATCCACATATATTTATCCATACATAAATAAGTCCATTCACTCATTTCAGGTTTAGATAAATTATAGTTCTCTTGTTAGAAATCAATTACTTCTAATTAAGATTTTGTATCTCACTCATTTCACCTTTTTGAAAAGAAAATAATTTCAAAATTCTAGTGCTTTAAATTCCTGTTTAATTTCATAGTGGCAAAAGCACTAAGCATGGTGTGAATAGAGCTTTGCACCACCTAAAAGTATCTCATTTTACCAGCTGCTATAGTGGTTTTTCTTTTTCTCTTTCTTTCTTTCTTTCTTTCTTTCTTTCTTTCTTTCTTTCTTTCTTTCTTTCTTTCTTTTTATTTTTTTCTACTGGGAATTGAACTCATGATTTTGTGCTTGCTGCTGAGCTAAATCCCTGGCTCCCGCAGTTGCCAGTGTTACATTTCCGGGTTTATTTAAAGATCCAAGCCAACGTTTAATAAGAGAAAATCAGTTATCCTTTAGTGTATTACAACATAATTTCTAAACTTCTTCTAATCTAATCTCCATCTTTCATTAACTTTTAAGCATCTTCCTCTGTTATATTTCACATGTACTGTTATTTTTATGTAATTTTATTTGGTGCAGCACAGCTTATATTTCTTTATTCCCTGGAGTTACTGCACTTAGTTTGTATAACAATTTTAAATAAAACTTCAGTGTCATAAAGCAGCGCACAATTCAGATTATGGTAGGAAAATTACTTACACAAACCCTTGTGCTAGATAACACATTTATCTTATTTATCGTGTAGTTGTTTAAATCAGACATTTAATCTTTAATTTTGCAGTACCTGTTAAAGTCTAGTGTCCATTATATCATTTGGAATATGATAAATATTACACTTAATAACTATGGCACAGTCAAAGAATGAGACATTACATGGAGACAAATTCCAGCTTAAATTACAAGAAGGCTTAGAGAGACTGCCTTGACTGAGACCCCTAAGTGCAAGAGAGTCTAAGGGAATAACAGCCTCTACCTGAAGTTTCTGTGGCCTTTTATTGATGGAACCAGGAATCATGCATAAAGACCTGAACAGGTGCATCCATGCAGAAGTTCATGTAGGAGGCAGGGTGAGGACAGCAGAAGCACAGTGTGGTCTGTTACACGACTGACCTTAGGACCAATCTAATCAATTAATTGGACTATTAGGTGGAGGAAAAGGGCCAGAACATTCTTTCCGGAAAGAAATGTGTTTTGATCAGACTTGTACTTGTGGCCCTGTAGGCTACCCTTTAATCTCTAGCTATGCATTCTGGAAGGGTTGGGGCTTGTACTCCAGAGGTCCCTTATCTCTGCATATTCTACAACAATTACAGTACAATATTGAAAGTTAAGTGAACAAACTCAGTAGGTTAAAAAAATGAAGGAATCAAATATTCAGTTAAATAAATTCATACATGGAATATATTCTTTATAGAGAAAGAGTAAGATTAATAACATCTTTTTAAGTTAAAAATACAAAGGGAAAGAAAAGGAGAGAAAGAAAAAGAAGGAAAGGCAGAGATGAAAAGGAAGAGAGAAAGAAATATTAAAACAAGTGAAAAAGGGAAAAAAGGAGAGGGAAGAAGAAGGAAGGAAGGAAGGAGGGAGGGAGGGAAGGAAAGAAGGTAGGAAGGAAAGAAAGAAAAAAGGAAAGAGGAAAGAAAGAAGGAAAGGAAAAAGAAGGAAGTGAGGAAATTTTTAGGAACTGGAAAGCCAGTATGACTAGAATAAAGTCAGAGTCCTACTAAAAAGTGTAAAAGAAAAGCAGTATAAGACCAAAAATAATCATGACCCCAAAACTTTTATACCTACTTGTCTACATCTAATTTGTTCAGAATCTTTTATTAAGAAATGTTCTTGAATTTTGTCAAATGGTTTTCCTGTGTGTAATAGAGTGACCATCTGGTTTCTATCTTTCCTTCAATTTAGGGTTATTAAATTATGTATGTTGAAGCATCCTTGCTTGCCATTCCTGAGATGTATCTCTTGGATTATGGTGAGTCATCCCTTTTAATGTGCATTTACATTTGGTTTGCTAATATGTGCAGAGAATTTTTACATCTATGTGTTAAAGGATGGTGTTCTGTAATTTTCTTTTCTAGTAGTTTCTTTGTAGGGTTTTGCTATCAGGGTAATGTTAGTTTGGTAAAACCTGTTGGGAGATCTCCCTCCTACTTTTGGAAGAGTTTGAAAAGGACTGACATTACTCCTTTAGATAGTAGTTACTTGCCTATAAAATCATTTGACCTTTGGCTGTTCTTGGATGGAGAAAATGTTTATTGCTAATTCTGTCTCGTTACTTATTACTGATTTATTTATCTGTTTCTTGTTAATTCAGTCTTGTTAAGATATATGTTACTAAGTTATCCAATTTGTTGGTGTAAAATTTTTGATAGTAGTTTCTTATGCTCTTTTGTATTTCACTATATAATCTAGCTCATTTGGGGGATTCAACCCATTTAGATTCAAAGTAGTTGACAGTTAAGGGCTTTGAAGAATTTCCATATTAATGGAATTTAGTGTTATTTTAATTTGCATTCCCTTAATGGCCATGGTTGTTGAACATTTTCTCATGTATTTGTCAATCATTTGCATTTCTTCCTCTGCAAAGTGTCTGTTTATTTCACTTGCCTGTTTCTTGATTGGATACTTTGTTTCAAGAGGGCTATTTTTTGAGTTCTTTATATATTCTCAATATTATCCCTCTATTAGGGAAGAGACAGAGAGGTTTTTTTCCATTCTGTGGGTTGTTCTTTTACTCTGCTAATACACTTCTTTACTATCCTGAAGCTTTGTAATTTCATATAATGCCATTTGTTGAAGCTTATTTTATTTTATGAACAGCTGTGGTTCTGTTTAGGAAATCCCTTCCTATACCTATGCCTTGACAATATTTTACCTATTTTGTCTTCTGGTAAATTCCATGTTTCTGTTCTAACAGATTTTCCTTTAAAATTTTTATCAATAATAAAAGCAATTTACATACCACCAGTATGATATGAGAGTATTCTGACTTTGCTTACTTTTAGCACTGGGTACTTTTATATCTTTTCTTTCAACTATTTAGCATTCTTTACATCAACAGAGGATGTTTTTTCATTATTCTTTGCAAAGTAACTTGATTAACTCCCTCAACTTTTGTTTGTCTTGGAAGCCTTTAATTCTCTATTTCTGATGACAAACTTTTATTTGTCTTGAAAGTCTTTAATTCTCTATTTCTGCTTCTTTCCACAACAATCATTATCACATAATTATCTATTTTTGTTGCAGGTTCTAATTGTACCTGTAACCATCCTAACCAAGACCATTTTCTATTATGCCTTTATTGTGTGTGTAGATGATAGTGTGAAAGCCGGTACTTGCTACTCTGTCATCTAGATAATGTCACTCTGTTCTTGACGCTAGTGTTTACACATGGACATATTAAATTTCTAAACAAAAGTTATAAAAAACGGAAGTTGTGAAAATGAAAGTTTAAAATTACATATTTCCATGATTCAAAATAACATCTTGCTCTTACTTGAAACAGTTATTCTCATCTTCTGTTTTGAAATTCCTATGAAGTCACAACTATACCCCAAAATATTCACTAAAGACAACAAAATGCCAACACATTACTATCCCACAAGTTAGCTTCAGTCCAAAGAATAATCATATCAAGATTTCAGATAATTGCATGAGCTGATTTTCATATATCAAATTAAGCCAAAAAACATAATTGTGTGTAGGATTTCATGATATATTCAGAGTGTGGAATTTATAATCCTTTTTCTTGGCTCTAGAACTTTGCTCCACTATTTTGTAATTTTGAAAAACAGTATATATTTTTTAAATTCTCTGAGTCTTGGTTATTAATATGTAAAGTAGTAATATTAAAGATATCCATCATATAAACATACTGAAAAATTCAAGTGTTTACATGTAAAACAAGAATAATAATATTAGTAAATAACGAACATTTTCCATAAGTGGAAAATATACTCCTTAAATTTAAGAAAATAAAAACTATGACCTATAAAAATAATATATGAGTACATATTTGCATAAATGAAAGAAGCTATTAAACTTCTTCAGATGAGGTGGAGAGAAACTCAGGTCTGCTAATAAGCAAGAATTTAAACTGAACATTTTAATGGGCATGACTTGTCCTAAAATAAATGAAACAGATATTTTGATACATTTGGTACCATTAAAATATTTTCAACTCTGTTGCAATATTCATGTCTCCAAATTCACAGGAAATATCCCTTATAAATTCATGGGAGCCACAAAAAAATGGAGAAGTTTCTCAGTGGTTTTACACTTGGAATCTTTTATTTTAAATTTCATAGCGTCCTTGCTAATTTTTTCCCAGTGTATCTTCTGTTGTGTTTCACTGCCTCTCTCATCTCAGCTGTCATATCTGAGAATTACAAACATTGAAATGTGTTAAAGACTGTCTAAAAGTTTTAAGCATGCCACTTATTAGTTTTCTTATTTTTATATTACATTCTATTTGTTGAAACTAAATGAGGTCAGTATTTTGACACTAAAGGTAATAGTTTATAGTTACTTTCATGATATCTATAAATATTAATTACTTTAGGGCAATTAAGAGTGTAAAATGTCTTGCAGCTACGCAAATAATGTGCAGCAGCTCAAATAAAAAGGAATATGCTACAGATATTTTTTAATATAGCTTCTTGTATATGTGTTTATTATGAGTTTTATTTTCACACATTCCATATAGTAAATAAGAAGAGGGATCAGTGGATTTGGGTGATGCTTTGTGAATTTTCCCTTGTACTCAGCTACATTCATAAGCTGATAAAATATTTTAATAATGTAATATAAAATATATCAATCTGAGTATCAAAAATGAGGATACTTACAATAGTACTACAAGTTAATAATATAAAGTTATTGCAAAGCATAATGATTATTGAGTATTTTAAAATACCATTTTTATTTAGAAAATCAGCTAAGAATTCAATTTGAATATGAATAAAATGTAAATAAATAACTATATTCATATTTTTGATACATCACAATAGCACTTATAGTATAGAACCTTTGCAGTAAGGCCCCAAATTCAATGCAATAATACGCTGTTTTATTTACCTACTGATAAGTGTTCCTTGTTATAAAGGTCAGATTTTATTTTATTCTTTTTTAAATCTTTTTCTCCAGTAGAAAATTAAACTCTACAATAGTACTGTCTGTTTGAGATTATTGTATTATTAATTTAGTAACATTTTTAGCCAATGCTTTGATTTCTAAAATCTAATAGAAGACATTTCACTTCTAAGGA
Source organism: Dolichotis patagonum (assembly GCA_004027295.1). Lineage (NCBI taxonomy): Eukaryota > Metazoa > Chordata > Mammalia > Rodentia > Caviidae > Dolichotis > Dolichotis patagonum. Next base: position 43,835 of record PVJX010014185.1, read on the forward strand.
TAGCTTTTGACAACATGAGGGTAAGTATTAGATCTATGAGTGATTATTTTTATGTTCAATAAACATGTTTATTCCTTATTGGCAATATGTATGGTTCAGTGTGCTATATAAAATTTCAGTGAATACGGTGCATTCACAAGACACTGTTAAGCCCTTTGCACATGCACTCATGGTCTCCAGCTTCTGATGTCTTGTGTCTGATTCGCACATTAATTTGTGCTTTATTGCTTCCTAGCAAAGGTGAGCAGAAGTTCAAATAATAAGCTGTAGGCTGTGTCGTATATATCACACATGGTATTTTTTTTAAAAATTCCATGCTTCCAGAAAACCTAGGGATGACTGAAGAACCACACAGACCAGAAGACATTAAGCTCCCATGACAAAATTCAGATTATATCCTAAAACTGAGGCAGTCCAATTAAAATCCGAAGTTCACAGTTGAACTAATAGTACTGTTTCTTAGCTTTGACAAACATACTACTCTGTTATCAGATTGTAACATTAGGAGATACCGAAATGAGGCAAGGAGTATCCAACAGTGCTGTATACCATCTCTGCATCTTTTTGTGAATCCAGAATTATTCCCAAATAAAATGTCTGTTACTTGCAGTCACTCTATTTGTAAATATGTGTTTCTCTCCCTCACTAGACTTTGAGCACTGTGAAAGGACTACTCATTCAACACTAACTTTGTACCCATTGGGAGTAAGATGTTGAGTTAAAAATGGGAAGATGCTGAGAGTTTCTAGTGTCTTCCCAAGTACCAAGCTGTGGTCTTCCTTACTTTATATAACATTCCTTTTAATAAGCCAAATATGTTATTAGTAAAGATTTTTGTTATCTCCTATCTTCCATCCTGGCAGACTTAAAGAAGAAAGACACTTGGCCTGGTCATTAAGATTAATGGTAGAGCACTTGCCTAGCATATGTGAGGGCTTGGGCTTGATCCCAAGCAGCACAAAAAAAGAAGGAACTACCTGTAAAAACTGCTTTCACCTCCTGATGCCTTTCACACAATTTTGAAAAGCACTCTTTCTCCCGACCCCCAAATCTTTTTTTTTTTTTTAATTTAAAAGAGAATAAAACAAAAGGGGGCAGTACAGAGCAGATCAGAAGATCAGAACAGGACAACCTAGGCAACACAGTAATTTACATTAAGTCAACTGGACATCAACAGTATCTAACACCATATCTCTTACTCTGCTATAGTTGAGCATAGTTTCAATTACAATAATATCAAACATAACACAATAGTATAAAGCCATGCATAGAGTGAAAGAATTACAGGGCTTTCTGAACCGAACAACAGAAAATGATCAATGAGTACTATAATATCTCATTTTCGATAAAAAAGAAAAAAATTTGTTTGAACTATCACACATATTCAAATTCCAATAAGACACAATGTGGTAGATAGAACCAACAGTAGTAGAACAAAAAAAAGCATGGTAGGACTTCTAAGAAGGATAATATTAAATCAGCAATAGCTGTCATAATGTTTTCTTCAAAACAGCTCTTCATATCATCACATATGATATAGTCAAACAAAACAGGATAACACCATTCCAACTGATGATTTAAAACTTTGAAAGACTTTGAAGCTATGAGATGGAGCCTCATGCTTATCATAAAGTCTTATATACTCTTATCAAATCTCATATTAGGGAGATTATATGGTATTTACCCTTGTGAGTTTGGTTTATTTCACTTAAGAGAATGGTCTCAAGTCGTGTCCATTTATTTATAAATATCTTGATGTGATCATTCTTTATAGCTGAGTAGTACTCCATTGTATAAAAATGCCACAACTTT
>PVJX010014186.1:0-45517 GCA_004027295.1 Dolichotis patagonum
GTTCTCCTTCAGCGCTTGAATTACTTTACTCCAAGCTCTTCTTGACCTGATGGTCTGTGTCGAGAAGTCTGCCGTGATTTTGATGGGTTTTCCTTTATAGGTGATCTGTTTCTTTTCTCTGATGGCTTTTAATATTCTGTTCTTATATTGAATTTCTGGGATCTTGATTATTATGTGTCTGGGTGTAGCTCTGTTTGGGCTGTAGGTGGCTGGAGTTCTGTATGCTTCATACCTCTGCATAGCATTTCTTTTTTCTATGCTTGGAAAATTTTCCTTAATAATTTCTATGAATAGACTTTGTAATTCCTCTGGTTTGATTCCTGCTTCTTCATTCACATACTTTATTCTTAAGTTATAGATCCTCTTGTCGTCTTCCAGTCTTTGTATCTTTACTGCCTACTCCCTTGTTTTTTTGGGGTTTTTTTGCGGTACTGGGGATCGAACTCACAACCTTGCATTTGCCAGGCAGGCGCTTATGCCGCTGAGCCCGTATCCCTTGTTATTTTTAAGAGATCTTCCCTTTCATGACCCCACATTGCAAGCCTGTGTTCAATTTTTGATAGTCTATCTTTGGTTTCTTTCAAGCAGTTTTGCCAGCTTTCTATGGAGTCTTTAGTTTCCTGATAATCTCTTTGAATCTGCTTCATGATTTCTAGTTTTTTTCTGAATTCTTCATTAAATTTTTCTCTCCATTTTTGTTCCTTCATTCTTCTGTCTGTGCCTTCTTGAGAGGTGCCCAGCCCTTCTTTTATTAATCTACTTATCTCTTGTTTAATTTGAATTAATATTTCAGTTTTGGTCCTGCTTATGAGGTCCTGAAGATATCGCTTTATGTCCGTTAACGCTGTGTTTGATGTTGCATTTTTGCTGCCCTCAATCTCTTTTGTATTTACCTCTCCTGGATCAATGTTCTCAGGGTGGGGGGCTGGGAGTTGTTTCTTATTTCTCCCTTTCGTCATGTTTTTGGTTCCTTCCATACAAGTGTACAGTGTAATGCCCAGACCCTTTTCTTGTTGGTTAAGGCTCCTGACATGTTTTTAAATCCACGGGACATCTGCAAGTAGATAATAGAAGCTAATAGTAGTATTATCACTATGTTGTACATGAGGAAGTTAAATCTCACAGAGATATACTGACTGACTCCAGGGTCCCACAGGGAACTGATGGTAGAGCTAGGATTCCAAACACCAGCTTTTAAGTAACACACAATGCAGTGAAATTTCTTCTTCAAGGGTTACAACCACGTCAGATTCTGAAACAAGGCAGAAGAGATCAGGCTGTGTGCTTTCGGGGCTTTTCCTGACCTTTTGGTCCTACTTTAGGCAGGCACATGGCAAGGCTGGTGGGTTCTGCTCCTTTCACTGGGTGGTCAGACTGCCAGCTCTGAGACCTCCCCTATGTTAGGGGGCTCAGAGCAGTCTCAGTTCTGTACTTGTCATTTATCTGCCCAGTGCATTCTCCTCCCAGAGAGCCCACTCCCTCATCCTGTTTATATTCTGACTCAGGCACTGCCCCCTGGCTGATACTTCTCCCCATGTCCATAGCTTGGTGAACAAAATTGAACTTCTGTGTCTCTTAGAAAAGAGCATCTGTCCCTTCAGGCAGACACATTACCAAGAACTGGCCTGCAGAAAGTGGGCAGAATTTCATATACCACTCACCTTTTGGGTCAGCATGGAGGACAAGGTATACATAATGATCCTGTTCAAATACCACCCCAGTAAGGTGGCTACCATGTCAGAAGATGCAAACTGCCCCGTTCAGTGCAACCACTCTCATCCTGTCCTCTTTTCTCTGCTTTTTCCCTCTTTAGCACTTACTACTTTCTGACATATAAATGTTGACCTATGTACCTTGTTTACTTTCTGTTTCCCCACATCCAAGTAAGTTCCATGAAGACAAGAATTTCTGTTTTGTCCTGAAATCATGCTTGACACATATCAGACATTCAAAAAGAGGCTGCTGAATGAATGAAGAGGGTGATGATGCCCCTGAAGTTACTAATGAAAGGGATTCTTGTTAGTGGCCAGAAGTCAAGCCACTCATCTGGAAAGTAATGGAGGCAGAAGTTATCTCAGAATTTTCCCTCCTTTTTCCTTTGTTTTGGGTTATTCTGCAGCCTTTTCCCACTGTGCCTTATTACCTAGTCAGGGGGAAGGCAGGGTAGTAGAGCCATTCTCTCCTCCAAAATGGGTGGGCAAGCGGTTGCTGGCTGACCTCCCTCTGTTGGTTGCTCTTTAGGCTGGGAACTGGCTCACTGCCTAGGCCTTTGGGGCCCCCCAGAATGGGCCTCTCCTGAGGACCTTCAGGACACTGAGAGACACCAAAAAAGAGTTCGAACTATGTTCAACTTGGAGCAGCTGGAAGAGTTGGAGAAAGTGTTTGCAAAACAGCACAATCTGGTGGGAAAGAAGAGAGCCCAGCTGGCAGCCCGGCTCCACCTTACAGAGAACCAGGTAGGAGTGGGGACTCCTGTGGGACTAGGCTGAGCCTGAGACAGTGCTATGTCCAAGTTGGGAGAGAGACACAGGCCTTTGTCCTGTGTGTCAGCTCTTCAGGAGACAGGCCTTTTTGTTCACTCCTTAGGTAATGAGAAAAACAGTCTATTTGAAATGACATAATGGGCTGGGGATTTAGCTCAGCGACATAAGTGCCTGCCTTGCAAACGTGCAGTTGTGAGTTCGATCCCTGGTACCAATAATAGTAATAAAAAAAAGATGGGGATGAAATGACATAATGGGAATAATATGCAATATTCACCTTGGATTTTATGATGAAGTATTACTGTGATAAATAAGGAGTGAAATTAAGTAGGTATTCAAGACCTTCAAAAAATAATAAATATTCCCTTGACACCCCACCACCACCATGAACTCACTATGTAGCCCAGGCGATTCTCCAACTATGGTGTAATTTCTCTGCTACAGGTAAACGTCTCAAGAATTCCGTACATTCCTTCCTTCCGTGTCCTCACTTCCCATTCATTCCTTAACTCATTCCAGTAGACACTTTCCCTCCCATTCCATCAAAGCTTCTCAGCAAAATCTCCAATGACCTCCATTTTGAGAAGGTAAACAAATGCTTTCCTTTCCTCAGCTACATCACCCTGCAGCAGCTCTCACTACAGCTGATCATTCCTTCCCTTCCTGAAACACATACTCTGGGTTTTCCTCCTAGCTTTCTGGACACTTCTGACTCTTTTGCAGCTTCTTTCCTTTGGGATGACTGGTCTCACCTATTTCTGTGGTTTAACATTCCACCTCTAAGCTCAGCCTTTTCGGCTGATGTGAACCCAAACCCTTTGCACTGAGATACACCACCAACTCTTTTTGATTTTGAGACACGGTTTGCTAAATTGCCCCAGTTGGCTTGAACTTGAAATGTTGCTGCCTCAGGTTCCCAGAGTGCTAGGATTATAGGAGTGCACCACCACACCTGGTTTATTTGGCTCATTTATTGGCAATCTCCCTCCACTTGATTGTAAGCTCCATGAGGGCAGGCACTGTGCCTCTATTGCTTATCACCATATCACTATCAGCTAGGATGATGTCCAGCATATCACAGGAGCTTATGAAGTAAAAACTGGGATGGATGAATGGTGATTGGGGCCTTTTGAAGGGGTATTTCCTGTAACAGGATGAGTAATTCTTGGCCAGATCACTCTGGGCTTGGGGAGTAGTGAGACTTGCTGGTCATATTTTGGTTTCTGCTCACTGTTTCTGACTACAGGTGAGGATCTGGTTCCAAAATCGCAGAGTCAAGTATCAGAAACAACAAAAGCTGAAACTGCCAGCCCTGTCTGCTGTGGCTGCCTCCCCAGATGAGCCCTCCAGCAGCTCCGACAGCAGCATCCGAAGTGAAGGTGCCGAGCCCGGAGCAGACAGCTGAGGACAGCAACAGAAGTCCTACTACCTGGGGCACCCACTGGACCTACCTGCCTCCCATCTCGATGAAGAGCCTCCTCGGGGTCAGAGGGCACCAAAGGAATTTAAACTGTCAAGCAGGGCTCCCTTTTCCAGATCAGACCCTGGCAGCAGGAATAATGTAGTGGGTTTTTTTTGTTTTGTTTTTGGTTTGATATCAGGAATGGGACTCAGCACCTCATACTTGCCAGGCATGCGCTGCACTACTGAGCTAAATCCCTGGCCCTGAAGAGCAGGAATAATGTAATAGGAGAGGCTCAGACTTTGGCTGTCAGCCTTGTCCTTGACCAAGTTACTGAACTTCTGAACCATTTTCCTTCATTTGTGTAAAGGGTATATTGATAACTTACACTTCTCCAGTATGACATCATGTCTGTAAAGCACCTACAATGTGCTAGGTCCAGTAGTGAATGTGCAGTAATTGTTAAGGCTTTTAGGCTTTCTTACTTGAGGGAGTAATACCACCACACCAGTCCTGGCTTCCCAAGGATTAATTCATCTTTTTCTCTCCATCTACCTGCCTCTACTTCATCCTCATCATTATATAGAATAGAGAAGTCAGAATCCCTTTTGTCAGAACATTTCTGTATTTTCACAAAAGTTAGGTCCCTTGCATGCTACCCTCCATCCTCTGCAAAATCCTGAGTTGTGGCTGCCTTTCCTTCCCAGGAATCTGCTCAGTTTCTCTCTAGGGAGCCTGCTCATAGCCTGCTCTGGTGAAGCCAACAACCTTCATTTTCAGAACTAGTATTTACACTGTTTATTCAACAGTGGCTGGGGGTGGGGGATTTAGCTCAGTGGCACAGTGCCTGCCTGACAAGCACGAGGTCATGAGTTTGATCCCCAGTACCAAAAAAAAAAAAGCTGGGGGTATGGGGTATATGTGGTGGGGCCTGCCCTGCCCCCAGGTGATGAGAGGGCAGGTCCTTAGCTACTCCCAGGGCTGCTTTCAGAGGGCCAGGGAGGAAAATTCAGGGAGCTAAGGAGGCCTTGGAAAACAACCTGGACCCAAGAGGCTGGATTCCTGGAGGTCAGGTAGCAGGCTTAAGGGAAGCCCGTGTCCAGCCTTAACAATGCTTCTCTGGCTGGTGGTGCTTGCCTATAATCGTAGAGGTTGAGGCAGGAGGACTGCTGTGAATTTGAGGCCAGTCTGGGATACATAGTCCAAGGCCAATCTGAACTACACAGTAAGACCCTGTCTCAAAAAACAAAACAAAGCAACAACAACAAAGAATGTTTCTCTGTCCCTGTCTTCAGGGAAGCCCTTCCTAATGCAAAACCCAAAAGTCAATTCTAGTTGTAAAAGGAATCCAGCTATATCCATCTGTTTCAGGAAAAACTGGGTAATTTGTATTTTATTTTATTTTTGTAGTACTAAGGATTGAACCAGAGCCTTTACACCGAACTGTGTGATCACATTTCAGCCCTTTTTATTTATTTTATTTTTTAAATTTTGAGGCAGGGTCCTGTTGTGTTGCCCAATTAGGCACAAACTCAGGATCCTCCAGCTTCAGGTTTCCAGAGTGTTGGGATTTCAGGCATGCCACTACACCTGTCACTTTTTTTATATATCAATAGGTCAGTTATCTATTAATTACTATCCAATCCCCAGATGTCACCATGGGAGCACAGCAGGTGCACACACAGGTTCTTTTTTAAGGAACACAGTCAAACGAGGAGCAAGGATAGGCCTACCTGTGGGGATAAATACTAAAGATCAGGGGTTGGCAGCTTTTGAGGTGCTGAAAAAGGGAGACACATCTCTCTCCTGTTATCAGAACAATGCATGTGTACATTGACTTCATCCAGTTTAAGGGGTTCTTAGATCTGACTGAGGTTGAGTCTGGACCTTTCCACCAGCCAGGGTGGCAAAGGTCCCTAAGCCCCTGGAGAATCTGAGGCAGACACCCGTCCAGTATCCAGCGTCCAGGGTCCCGCTTGATCTTTCCTAGGACAGTCTGCCCCACTGCAGAGGGTTTATGGAGAAAGGAAATCTTGTATCAGATTTAGAAGGATGAGTAGGTGGGATGAGTGTGCCCCAGCTATAAATTATTCCCACCGTTTGGTATGAGAGGTCAGAAATGACTAACTGCCTTTCGCCTGTTCTAACTCTGGCGGGTCCATAGAGCGTTTTCTCAATTAGCAAACCACTGGGTGGATAAAGGCACAATAGACACAAACGTGAATTCAGACTCAAATGTCAAAACTACACATACATAGACTCTGCTATTGGGCCGCGCAGGCAGACAGCCACAGAACTGCAGAGGTGTGAGAGTACAAAGGCAAGCCCAGCTACACCTAGTCAATGAACTAAGGAACTGAAATTTGAACTTGCCGGAGTGTAAATTCCGAATGCCTCCTGAGCACTCAACAAGGGGCGGGGATTCAGGGGCGGAGCTTCCAGGGTCGAAGCGGGGTCAAGGGTCAGAAGGCGGAGGCGTGCCCAAGATGGCGGCCTCCATGTGCGAAGTGTTCTCTTTCTGCGTGGGCGTGGCGGGTTCGGCCGGGACTGCAGTGGAAGTCCGATTCGTGAGTAGCGCCAAGGTGAGGCCAGGGCGAACCCTGCCTGGAGCCCAGACCTTGTGAGTCCTTGGAGAGAGCCCCGGGAATCTATGCCTAGAGCTTCTTGTACCGCTTGGCCCGGCCCATGCCGGTGTCCAGTGTTCCTGTCTTGTCCCCATGCTCAGGGTACCAGAACGGTCGCGCTATAGATCCCTATTTCCAGCGTCTCAGTGCGTGCCCAGTTTTAGCGGAACCCGGTCCTCCTGCCCGTAGCCTCCTGTGGCTGCTTTAGGCGGAGTTGGGGCCTCGGCCTCCTGGATCAGGCTGAGAGCTTTGCTGCCGAGATCAGGGAGCGGTTGATGGGGACGTTCAGGGCAGAGGAACTCAGTTGCAGAAAACCATGGGTTTTTAGGGACATTTTGTGTGAGATATGGGTGGTAGGCTGCGGAGAGACCAGGATTTTATGGTCTTGAAATGTTAAAGAACTTGGGTGAGAACCCAAATGCTGGGCAAGCATTTGAGGGGTTTTAAGCAGCAATGACATGATTTCGTCCTTTTTATTATCATGTTATTGAAGTTTGTTGTAGAAGAAAATATAAAATGTATATAAGGAAACTAAAGATAAAAATCACTCATAATCCTATGCTTGTGCAAATTTGCATGTACATTACATCATATTTTTAGAAAATACTTTTGGATGCAAGAGTGAATCTTTCAATATCAATAAACGTATTTCGATATCAATAAGCCTATTAATTTTTGGAAAAATAAAACAATTTCATATTAAGATAATAATAGCTATTACTCTGTGTATTGCTATCTTCAAAATAATTAATCAGTAAAAGACAGGATGTGAGCCATGCGTAGTGGCGCGTGCCTGCAGTCCCAGCACTCGGGAGGCTAAGAAGGGGGATCCTTGCAAGTTTGAGACCAGCCTGGGCTACACTGTGAGCTCAAGGCCAGCCTGAACTGCATAGTGACACTGTCTCAAAAAGAAAAAAAAAAAAAAAAAAAAAAAAAAAATCTGGCTGCAACATGTGCCATTCCATTATTCACCAGCATTGATTCTTGGCTGGCTAGACAGCTGTCCCCTTTCTTCTGTTCTGTTCATGTGTGTCTCTCTCCTGAAGCAACACACTTGGTCGAAGAGGAAGACCACCCGCTTTCCTTGATCAAGGGTATACAAGTAGCTGCGCTCCTCTGCTAGAACCTCCAAAAAAACTCTTAAGAGTAAAAGACATTAAAAAAAAAAAAGATAAACCAAAAAAAATTCTTATACAAAAGACACAGACAATAACATAAAACTTTCTTTTTAATGAACTAACATCAACTGGTAGTAGAAGTGAAGCAAATTAGCATATATATTGAAATATCTTTAAAACAGTGAGATTTGTAATTTGAAGTATTTGAACTTCCCACTTCCTATATGTCGCTGTTCTATTTTGTACATGTGCTCTCTCTATATATGCACACATAACTATATATATATATAATATATATATATAGTATAGCATTTCTTATGTAAGAGAAACCATGTGATATTTGAGTTTCTATCACTTATTTCACTTAGCATTGTTCTCAAGTTGCATCCATTACCAACAAATGCCTTGTTTAGCTTTATGTCAGCGTAGTATTCCATTGTGTATACATACCACACTCTTCTTATCCATTCATCAGTTGATGGACATATATGCTGTTTCCAAGAACTAACTATTATAAATTGTGCTGCCATAAACATGGGTATGCATATATCCCTGTAATATGATGATTTCATTCTTTTGAGAAGGTACTTGGAAGGGTCAAATGAAATGTCTATTTTGTTTTTTGAGGAATCTGCACACTGATTTCTCTAGTGGTTGCATTAGTTTACAGTTCCACTAACAATGTAGAAGGGTTCCTTTTCCCCCACATTCTCGCCAGCATTTGTTATATTATTTGATGATAGCCATTCTTTCTGGGGTAAGATGGTATCTCAGTGTAGTTTTAATTTGCATTTCTCTGATAACCAGTGATGATGAGCAGTTTTTCATTATTTATTGGTCATTTGTACTTCCGAGAAGAATCATTTTGTTTTGGTTGCCTTTTTTTTTTTTTATTGGGTCTTTGGGAGGTCTAATTTTTTTAACTCTTTATATATTCATTTGTTTGTTTGTTTTGAGACAGGGTCTTGCTATGTAATTCAGGCTGGTCTTGAACTATGTAGCCTAGGCTGGTCTTGGATTCATGGCAGTCTTCTTGCCTGAGCCTCTTTTGGGATTATAGGCATGTGCACTACCACCCCCAGCTGTTTATGGATCATTTATGTTGTGTCTTAGTTTTTATTCCTGAGATGAAAGAGGTTAGCATTTAAATTCTATGAAGACACCCTTTGTTCTCGCTAGCATTATTTTCTTTCCTGCTTTGTCATTTGATACGTGCAAATGGTATTGCTTTGTTCTCTGGGGTGGGGCAGATAATAGTGAGGTTCAAGAATTTATAATATGTAATGTCTGTGTTTATTCATTGTCCTTGCACAAGATGTTACCTCTCTAGTCATCCATTTTCTGCTGTCAGCATCTTCGTATTGATCCATTTTCCCACTGTAGGCTTCCCTTACGTTATTTCTGCTCTGGAGGCATCTGAAGTACTGTCTTTCTAGAGGAAATCAGCTGTTCTACATCGTTTTTCTCCTTAGCTGCTCACATCTCCATCTCCACCCAGACCTTCTAGTGCTCCCAGGTGGCTCACAGTGTGATAGGTCTCTGTGCCATCATTCCTACTTTGTGGTGATATTTCATCTTTATCTTTATCTTCTCTCATCGCTTAGTTCCCTTCTTCCTTCACTTCTTCCTTTTAACTTTATCACTTCAGCTACTCCTCTTGCTCAGTTGTCCTGTCCCAGGCCTTTATTAAGATACTAGCAGTGGCACATGCCTGTAACCTCAGCTACTTGGGAGGCTGAGGCAGGTTGCAAGTTTGAGGCCATCACAGACAATTTAGAGACTTAGTAAAAACCTGTTTCAAAACAAAAAACTGAAAAGGGCAGGGGATGTAGTTTAATCATAGAGTACCCCTGGGTTTGATCACCAGTACCACAAAAAAAAAAACAAATAAAAACCATAGCTGGTTGCCCTCTCCATACCTACATCGTCTGTTGTTGGAGAAAATCATATACCTTTATGAACTGGTAGCAGGATGGATTATCCTGCACTTTTGCATCTGTATTCATTGAGTGAGATTGGTCTGTGATTTATTTCTTTGTGTCATTTTCATGTTACTCCATGAAGGTCATGTTTGGTTTAGGGTAAAATGATAATTATTTATTGTTTGAAACTCTGGGAGCACTATCTTATGAAACCATCTGGACAAGTGCATGTAGTTGTTTACAACATTTTACTGTTTCTACAGATAGTGACTGGAATGATTTTCAAATATGTACCAACTGTTTCCTAGGGACAGGACCAGTTGGGTCAGAAACCCAAGTAGATCCTGTGAACTACCTGGAATGCCATTCTGGTGTATACTAGCCAAAGCTCAGCCTGTTTTACTAGTCTGTCTGGGCTTTCTTCCTTTTGAATTATTTTGGTCATTTGTATTTTTCTAGAAAACCATTTAATCAAGATTTTAGAATATACTACATGGAAGTCAGGTGTGGTAGTGCATGCCTATAATTCCAGCACTTGGGAAGCTGGGACAAAAGGATTGGCACAAGTTTGAGGCCAACCTGGACTACATAGAACCTGTTTTAAAGTATCATAAATAAATAAATAAACAAACAAACAAATGAACAAACTACATGGAACTGGACATGGTTGAACACCTGTAGTCCCAGCATTCTGGGAGGCTTTAGGCAGGAGGATTGTAAATTCAAGCCTAGTCTAGGCAATTTAGCAAGTTAGTGAGACCTTCTGTTGGTTGCTTTTCTCTCTTTGCTGAGATGAAACACCTGACACCCAAAATGAAGGAAGGAAAGATTTATTTAGCTTACAGTTTATGGGGGTTTCAGTCCATACTCAACTAGTTCCAACACAGAGTGGCATCATTGAAGGGCAACCATTCTTGGCAGTTGCAACAGATACTAAAGGCAAGGAATACAAAGGAAGAGCCCACCTCTTTCCCTCCCTTATATTGTATGCCGGCTACCTGCCCCTGTGTGAGCGTAGAACTCACACTGCCAATCCCAGCACTAGGCAACACACCAGTCACAAATGCAAGACTCAGCCTCCTTCGAAAGGCCTGCCCGCCATGACTGTATGAGGCTTTGGGGGGACATCCAGAGGCACACCATAACATTCTGCCTCTGGCCCCCCCAGTGATTCATGTACATCCCTTAATGGAAAAGGCATTTAGTTCATCTGTAAGATTTGCCAGAGTCCTAACAATTTCAGCATCACTGAAAAGTCCAAGTCCCAAGTCTCCTCCAAGATTTAAGGCAAACTGTTAGCTGAATCCCCCTGTACAAATAAAAACAAAGTTAAACACTTCCAATACTCAGTGCACAAGATAAACATTTTTATTCCAAAAGTTACAAATAGGAGAAAGGATTGAGACAAAGGCCTTTCCAAAATGCAGTAGGGCAGACATTAAGTCCTGTAGTTCCACATCTAGCATCTGAAGCAGTGTGGTTGTGAGCCCTAAAAGGCTTGAGTGACTCCACCCCCTCTACACTTGCGGTGATTGTAGCTCCCACAGTTTCTCTCTGGCTTTGTTCCCTTCTTGCAGATTTCTTTAGATGATCCATGCTCCTGGCTTTTCCACACTACTTGGGTCTCCACTATTCCTACAGCTTCACATTCATAGCTTCACACATTGCTCTCTAAGGGATACACTGCCTTGCCTCCCAGGCCTTCTGAAGTTGGGGTGGAAGCCTTTTTGACCTCAGAATCTTACATTCTGTATGTACCTAAAACCAGCACTATGTGGATGATGCAGAGGTCTGCTGCCAGCTGGAGCAGTAGCTAGGCTTTCCTCTCTCTTGGCTGTAGGGGTTGAGTGCCTGGATTGCTGGGCAGTCTGAATCTAATTCTGAGGAAATTTTCTCTGCCACTGCCATCCTGGAACATGATGCTCTTTGGCTTTCACCTCAAAGCAAAATCTTTCTCAGTTTTGCAAATTTTTTTTTATTTGAGACTATGAATCGAACTCAGGACCTCGCACTTGCCAGACATGTTCTTATGCTGCTGTGCTATATCTCTGGCCCCTACTTTTGCAGTTTTGAGGCTGTAAATGTTTGAGACTTGCTGCTTTTTGTGATGCTATCAGGCCATCTTTTATTCTCCTGCTCCTTCTCAGCAATTGAGATTTCCTCAGCTGTATTTTTGCAATTCACAGCTTTATTGGAGCTTCCTTTCTGGCTAAAGCCACCAATAGTAGCCATGCCACAGCCACAACATTAGACTGCCTTGAAAGTTCTTCTGCCAGATTAATTAGTCTACCACCCTTAATCTTAGCCTCAGGCAAAATCCCTGGACATGAGCAAAATGCAGACTTTCTGCCAAGCCATAACATACATCATCGGGAATCCAACAACCAATACAGACTTTCCCAGCAGAAACCTCCCGAGCCTTGTCTTTAATGGCAAGATTTCTATCAGCCTTCTGGTCTGAGCTTTGACCAGAATCTCCCATACAGAACAGCCTAAAGTGTTGTGGTGCTACTCTTTCAGGCAACATCTCCGAATCTTTCCAAACTCTTCCCACAAGCCATTCCCAAAGGCTGTTCAACTACATAGTGAGGTATAGTCACAGCAATGGTCCCACTCCCAGTACCAAATTCTGTCTTGGTTACCTTTTCTCTTGTTGCTGTGACAAAATACCTGATGCCCAAAATTAAAGAAGGAAAGGTTTATTTAGCTCACAGTTGGTGGAGGTTTCAATCTATAATCACCTGGCTCCAAAGCAGAATGGCATGGCACAGGGACAACACTTTTAGAGGGCAGAAGACAGCAAAACAAGAGCAAAAGCTGGGAGAGCAAGCCTCATTTCTTCCCTTATATTGTAGGTAGGCTATTCTCCTTGGGTGGATATAGCACTCATGCCATCTGTCTGCCATCCTCTTGCACAGGCTGAGGATGTTACAAAGTAAGGATCCTGTCTCCCTGCTGAATCACTTAGTTAAATTTCTGACCTTCTCAAATTGACAGTCAACAACATCTTAGAACAATAATGACTTGTCCTCTACACTGGGGACGCAGAGCCTCTGAACCACCTAGTTAAACTTCTAGACTTCTATAGTTGACACAATGTATCAACCATTATTATTATCAGAATAAAAAATAAAAGGCTGGGGATGTAGCTCAGTGTGAAGGATTTGGGTTCAATCCCCAGTGCCACAGTGGAGATTACTACATGGTCTTAGAGTTTTGTGTAATTTTAAAAAAATGTTTCTGTCAAATTAGAAGTAATAGTTTTTCTATCAGTGCTCTTCCCTGATTTTATTTTTTTATTTTAAATCACAGGATATTGCTTGTTGTCCAGGTTGGCCTGGAACTCAAGTACTGGGATTAAAGGCATGCACCATCACACCCAGTCACACTTCTTAACATGAATAAGATCAGTGTTTCTTGAAATATTTTCCTCTGTTTTGGGGATGAGTGGATTTATAAAACGAACAACTCTGATTCTTTTCCTGTATTTTTTTTTTTCTCTCAGTATTCATGTATGCTATATCCCCAGCCCCACCCTTCTCTTTTTGATTTTTTTTTTTTTCTTTTTGAGACAGGGTCTCACTGTGCAGTTCAGGCTGGCCTTAGGCTCACTTTGTAGCCCAGGATGGTGTCAAACTTGCAAGGATCCTCCTTTTTCAGTCTCCCAAGGGCTAGGATTACAGGAGTGTGCCACCACACCCTGTTTCCTTTTTGATTTTGATTACTAAATATTTTCTCAATTTGGTCCTCCAGAAGAGGGAGAAAGACATCTATATTTATCCAGTGCTGAGATTTGAAAATTTCATTTTGCCAGCTTGGGTTTCAGAGGCCACAAAATATGGGGATGGGGTGTCCAGGAAGTCAGTCAAGGTGCATTTGTGGCTTTGTCCCTGGTTTTGTTTCACCTGTCCCACTCTCCTGTTAGAGTTATTCACAGAATTAAGATTTTTGTGGCTCATAGGTTGCTTAAGGCCTATCCTGGTCTACACATCTCTTCTGCTCAGATTTGGCAAGGGGTCCCATCTTGGGAGAGTACCAGTGCTAAAAGGAAATAGCACTTCAGGAAGTCATAGTGATAGGGCATTTTTACTGCTGTGTTAAGCAATTTTCTTCTTGCCCTTTGTTTTGGCAACTCAGTGTTTGCAGGGGCACTGGTATCTTCCCTGAGTGAGCAGGGGGATTAAGTGCCAGCAGGGCCAGTAACTGCATGAGTCCTGAAGCTGACTCCTGAGTCTGGCACAATTGAGAGAGGGCAGTTCAGAGATTGTTTACTCATTATTCATCATGATGTATGCAGTGTCATACATGTGAGAGAGAAGAGAGAGAGTGAGTTAGAACAGTGTTTCTCAAACTTGAACATGTATAGGAAGCTTCTGAGCATCTTGGTGAGGTCCAGATTCTGATTCATCAGGTCTGGGGAAGGACCTAAGATTCAACATCCCAGGTGATACCCTTGTTGCTTGTCATACATCTCAAAGTGAGTAATAAGGAGCTAGAGCTCATGAGATGCCTGTACTGTATCACCAAATCCAGGAAACTACCTAATAGGTGTTATTGTACTTCTCACATGGGAAATGGTGTAAAGAAGTGAAGCATTTGGCTCACAGGTTTACAGAAAATTAACATTAAGGCTGGTGCAAGGATTAGCTCATTATTTTTAGTACAACCCTTGTGTCTTGGTTACTTTTCTCTCCTGCTGAGACAAAGTACTTGATGCCCAAAATGAAGGAAGGAAAGGTTTATTTAGTTTATAGTTTTTGGAGATTTTAGTCCATACTCAGCTGGCTCCAAGATAGGGTAGCATGGCTAAGGGAAACCGTTCATGAAAGCTACAAGCAACAAAGGCAAAAAAGAAAAAGTATCCCTCTTTCCTTTCCTTATATTGTGTGCTGGCTACCCACCCATGGGCAGGTGCAGCACTCACACTGCCAGTCCCAGCATTAGACAACAAACCAATCACAAACACTAGTCTCAGCCACCTCTGTAATTGAGGCATAGGGGACCATCCAAACACAAGCCATCATGTTCCACTTCTAGCCCCACCAAAGACTCATGCACATCCTTTATGCAAAAGACATTTAGTTCATCTACTAGAGTCGCCAAACTCCAACAGTATCACATTGCTGAAAAGTTTTAAGTCCCAAGTCTCCTGCAAGATCTAAGGCAAACTCACAGCAGTAATGCCTTGTACAAACGAAAACAGTTAAACACTTCCAACATAAATGGCACCAGATAAACATTACCATTCAAAAGGCACAAACAGGATACAAAGGATTGGAACCAAAACAAGTCCAAAATCCAGCAGAGTAAACGTTAAGTCCTGGAATTCCACTCTGAATCTGAATCAATCTGGTTGTGAGCTGCAAATGGCTTGAGTGACCACCCCTACAGCACTTCTGGTGGTTATGGCTCCCAGGACTTCTCTCTTAGGCCCACTCTACTCAATCCTCAAAGGTTTCCTTAGATGATACACGTTCCTGGCTTTTTCAAACTTCTGAGCTCTCCATTGTGCCTTTGGCTTCACATTCACAGCTTCACACATTGCCCTCTCAAGGGCACACTGCCTGGCCTCCCAGGCCCTCTGAAATGAGGTGGAAGCCCTTTTAACCTTAGAACTTGTGCATTCTGCATGTATCTAAAACCTTAGAACTTGTGCATTCTGCAGGTATCTAAAACCAGTACCATGTGGATTCTGCCAAGGTCTGCAGCTGGAGCAGTAGACTGGAGCAGGTTTTCCTCTTTCTTGGCTGTGGGGGTAAAGAGCCTGGATCACTGGCTACTCTGAACCTGATTGTGAGGAACAGATTCTCTGTGCCAGCTCCATTCTGGAACCTGGTGTGGCCACTGCCTTTTTTTTTTTTTTTTGTACCAGGGATTGGAACTCAAGCCACCACCATTTTGGAAGCCTATGTGGCCACCACCACCATTCTGGAACATGGTGCTCTGCAGCTTTCTCCTCCAAGCAAAGTCTTTCACTTTTGCAGTTTTGAGGCTGCAAAGGGTAAAGACCTGCTGCCTTTTCCTGTGATGCCTGCAGGGCATCTTTTTTATTCTTCTGTTCCTTCTCAGCAATTGAGAGCTCCTCAGCACTATCTTTGTAGTCCACATCTTTATTGGCGTTTCCTTTGTGCTCAAACTCAGAATGTTTAAAATCACCCTGCTGTGCTCTTTGCTCTTGATTTGCAACATAATCTAGCTAAAAGCTCCTAATAATAGCCATGCTACCACCTCAACATTTGACTACTTTGAAATTTCTTCTACCAAATTAATCAGTCCACCACCCTTAATCTTAGTCTCAGGCAAAGTCTCTGGACATGAGCAAAATGCAGACAAACTTTCTGCCAAGTCATAACACACATTGTCTGGAGTCCAGCAGCCAATGTAATTCTTCTTCCCAGCAGAAACCTCCTGAGCCTAGTCTTTACTGGCAGGTTTGCTGTCAGCCTTCTTGTCTCCTGAACTCTGACTGGAATCTTCCATAGAGAACAGCCTAAGGTGTTCCAGCACTACTCTTACAGGTGACACCTCTGAACGTTTCCAGACTCTTCCCACAAGCCATTACCAGAGGCTCTTGAACGACATGGTCAGGTACAGTCACAGCAATGACCCCATTCCATTGGTACCAAATACTGTCTTGGTTACTTTTCTCTCGTTGCTGAGACAAAATACTTGATGCCCAAAATGAAGGAAGGAAAGGTTTATTTAGCTTACAGTTTTTGGAGGCTTCAGTCCGTACTCAGCTGGCTTCAAGGCAGAGTGACATGGCTAACAGGCAACCATTCATGGAGGCCACAAATGACAAGAGCAAAAAGGGAAAAAGCATGCGTCTTTCCCTCCCTTATATTGTGTGCTGGCTACCTACCCATGGGCCAGTGCAGCACTCACCACCAGTGCCAGCATTAGACAACAAACCAACCACAAACACTAGTCTCAGCCGTCTGTATATCTATGAGGCCTGGGGGGCCATCCAAAACCAAGCCATAACACTTTGCATACTTGTTTGATTGCCAGGTGCTATGCTACCATAGATGCTGTGTAACTTGCTGACCAAGGAAAAAGGCATTTTTCCAAACTAAGCTTACTTCCCACAGGTATAGGGTTTCTCTGCAACTCTGAGCAGCGGCATCACTGCTAGTACCTTAGAGGGTTGTAAGGGTTGGGATTGGGCTTAAAGGGCTGCCTCGTCATTACTAGCTCCTGCTACAGGAGGCCTCAATGTGCTGGGGTCTTAGGCTCTGTTCTAACCATGCTAAGAATTCTGTGACTGGTCTGACACAGTTGCTGTTGCAGATTTTTCCATTGCCAGACTCCAAGTGGGTAGAAAAGTGCATCTGAAAGGAGGTCAGAGCCACTTTTCCAGGGCAGGAAGTTACCAGGTTGCAGAGCATTCACTCTGAACTCTTGGAGGCAGAGACATCTGCTAGGAGTAAGGCATGTGGGTGTGAGTCTGGGTGGCTTTCCAGGAGCTCTTGGGGGTCTGTCTTCTGTCCCTTCTTATGGCCATCCCATTCTTTTTTTTTTCTTTTTTCCCTGTTTAGGGAAAGGGACTGTTTGCCACACAACTGATCCGGAAGGGAGAGACAATCTTCGTGGAAAGGCCTCTGGTGGCTGCACAGTTTCTCTGGAATGCACTTTATCGCTATCGAGGTGAGCATATCTCATCTATTCCTTGTGGCTGCTGAGCCCTGTCACTTTTGTGTATGGAAGACAGCTGCATACATCTGTACTAACTGATGTCTCTGGGACTCTGGGTGTTTGGTGAAAGTGCTGTCTTCCTCTGCACAACTGCCTGAGAATTACACCTCTGTCCACTCTCAGGTGTTAGGGGCTGTGTCTTTGCAGTTAACAGTCTCCTCTGATGTGTTTCCTGGGGGAAGACTGTCTCTCAGGCAGAACTCAGAGCCTCATACTTTGAGTCTGATTGAGAAGCAGGAGGAGTTAGAAGGAGGTGCTAGGGGGTTCTCAAGAGGAAGAGGGGTCATTTGCTTTTGGATACATGTGAAATTCATTCATTCATTCACATCATTAAAGTATTCATTCACTCTCCAAACTTGTATGGAGGCACCATTCTAGTTGGAGGGGTGGAGGGAGGAATAGTAGTGTGAAAGGAGACATGAGGCCCAGCTCTTGGGACACTTACACTGTGTCTGGCTTTCACCCTTAGCCTGTGACCACTGCCTCCGGGCTCTGGAAAAGGCAGAGGAGAATGCCCAGAGGCTGACTGGAAAACCAGGCCAGGTTCTCCCTCACCCAGAGCTATGCACTGTGCGCAAGGACCTCCACCAGAACTGTCCCCACTGCCAGGTGAGCATCCCAGGGTAATGCACCTGAAAGGGGATAGATGAAGGCAGCCTTAGTTGAAGTCCTACTGAGGAGATAAGGGCCCAGACTGGGCTGGTTATAACCCTCAAGAGCTGTGATGGGGGGGGGCATTGAAAGGACTCAGTAATTGTTTGTTCCGTCTTCCTTGTTCCAGTTCCATTGTCTAATAAAGGGGCTTGGTGGGAGCTTGCCTTCTTCTTGGAGCAGGGACTCTCCTCTCTACCTGAAAATTTCTCTTTTTCTCTGATTTTAACAAGTCTAGGTTAGGTACTCTCCCACATGCCCTCAGAGCATTCTGTTTTCTTACCTTATGATTCCTGAGCTCTTGCTCAGGGATGTTGGAGAAAGAAATGCAGTTAGGGTAGGCGAGTGCCTCATGGGATGTCTGTGAGTTGCTCTCTTCACCCCATGGCCAAATTCTAGGGCACTGACCTCTGCCCCACCTAACAGGTGATGTACTGCAGCGCAGAATGTCGGCTGGCAGCTGCGGAGCAATATCACCGGGTCCTGTGCCCAGGCCCCTCTCAGGATGACCCCCTGCATCCTCTTAATAAGCTGCAGGAGGCATGGAGGTAGGTTTCTTCCTCTTTTCTTTATCTTCCCCTCCTGGCCTACCTGCCTAGCCTTAGCATATGTTGCCAACTTTCTTATTACCATCCTTCAGATATTTCTTTCATTCTTACGGTTAAATAGAAGGCATATCACCCAATTCTCTGCCTTTAATCTGGGCTGCCAGTTCCACCATCTTCCGTGCTTTACACTTTCCAGAAAGAGCCCGTACAGATGCAAAATCTACCTAAGTCCTGCCCAAGTCCTGCCTCCTTTTGGTGGTTGATGGAAGTGGTAGAGTTTCTCTGTAGCATTCAGACTGGGCTTCCTAGAGCTCAGCGATTAGGGAGGGAATTTCAAGGCCAAACTTTTTTTTCTCTTTCCCTAGGAGTATTCATTACCCACCTGAGACTGCAAGCATCATGCTCATGGCCCGAATGGTGGCCACAGTGAAGCAGGTAAGACCACCTGACCCTTCCAGGGAAGATGACTGGCACACTCAGCCTTGGGTCTCAGTTTCATACCAGAGCCCTGGCTTAGATGCACAGTTACTTCTGGGCTTCCCAAAGGAAAGATGTTTGCTGAGTACAGTCTTAGCTAAGCATAAGTAGGGTATGCGGAGCCAGGGTTCGTTTTGCAAGTAATCTTATAGGAAGATATGTCAGGCAACATTTGATTTATAAGCACCATTTTTTCAGGATTCTTTCTCTTACATAGAGTGATAAAAGCTATTCTAACCCTCTTCTATTTAATATTGTGGTTCCTTAGCCTAGTTTCCTGTTTTCCAAGTGTTTTGAATTGGCTAGTTTGGCTTCTGCAGGAACCATGGTTGGGTGTGGGCAGCCTAGGGTGGAAGTCTCAGGCAGAGGCAGGGCCCCTGGAAGCCCATGTGTGACGATGGTTCCCTGATGGCAGGGACTTTAGAAACAGGCTGTCTATCACATGGATGGAATGCCATTAAGGAGGTAGGTGTGGGGCCGGAGATTTAGCTCAGCGGCATAAGCACCTGTCTTGCAAGCCTGCAGTCATGAATTCGATCCTTGGTACCAAAAAAAAAAAGGAGGTAGGTGATCCTTAAGTACATGTGTTCTCTACAGGCCAAGGATAAGGACCGCTGGATCAGGCTTTTCTCCCAGTTCTGTAACAAAACAGCCAATGAAGAGGAAGAAATTGTCCACAAACTCCTGGGGGACAAATTCAAGGTTAGTCTTCTCTCATGCCCTGTCTCCACCCCTCATCCTTCCCAAATAACCTGCGAGACTGTGGCTACTTCTGGGAAACTCTACCTTTTATCTTTTCCAAGCTACAGAAAGGGATTAGAACCAGGACCTCTCAAACTGATCAGAGGACTTACTTCCTGCCACTATTTTACTTCATGATGTTAAAAAAAGAAAAAAAAAAAAACACTTCATGATGTAATGTAGAACTAAAATTGGAAAGCAGAGGGCTGGGGATATAGCTCAGTGGTACAGCACCTGCCTGGCAAGTGCAAGGTCCTGAGTTTTGATTCCTGGTACCAAAAGAAAAAAAAAGATGTTGGGAAGTTGGGGAGTTGGGTGGTAACAAAGGAGAGGTTGGATACCCTATGTTGAGAGTGCTCTTCACACTCTGAGAACTCAAGACTCTTGTCAGAGGGTGCAGCAGGCAAGTCAGTTATAAAGGAGATTGGAGGGCTACAGGTCCGCACAGTTAGCTGCCAGCCCACCCAAGTGCCCATTCCCACAGTATAGACTTGCAGTGAGGACAGCGCATTTCCATGTGGAGCTGCCTGAAGGCAGAGATATCTGTGGGTAAGGGATGCTTCTAGAGGGTGGGCACATCTGTGCTGAATTCAAGAGGAAAATAAGGAAGAGCTTAGTTGGTTTTGAGGCCAAGTCAGGAGGGCAAGAAAGGTAGCGAGAACAAATGTCCTAAGACAAGCTGCCTCAGCCTCATTGGTACAAGTGCTAGAAAACGAGAAAGTTTGGGTTCATTACCCTGGGTTGAAGGCAAACAGACTGCCAAAGATCTTTTGAGATAAGGACTCTGGGGCCTTTTTTTGACTCCAGGAAAAAACTCCATCTGCATAGCAGGCCCCTTTTCCTTCCCTCACCTGATATTCTGGGTCATACTTGGATGCCCAGGGATGCAGGTCTTCCCCTACTTCCCTTCACTAGGGTGAACTAGAACTTCTGCGGAGACTTTTCACAGAGGCTCTCTATGAGGAAGCACTCAGCCAGGTGAGTGTGGGGAGGTGGGGCCACCACCCCACTGCCCAGAAGCAGCTGGGTTCATATCTCCTGGGACAGCTAAGCCAAGGCTGGCTTGGCTTTTTGGATTTGGGATGCAGCAGGTGCTTACAAGTTTTCCTGAACAGAGCCATAGCAGAAAGCAAAGCAAGTGATTAAAATCCCAGGGCTCAGCTCGTCTCCTTCTCTCCCACAGTGGTTCACTCCAGATGGATTCAGGTCTCTCTTTGCTCTTGTTGGGACCAATGGACAAGGAATTGGGACCAGGTTAGGAGAGAATGTTCCAGAGCTATTAGATTGGCCCACAGGGTTCAGTTGGGAGGTTAACTGAGGAAGGTGGGCACACATTCTTTCCAGCTTGGGGTGGGATTGGGTGTGATTTTGGCCAGAGTGCTGAGCTGGATGTGGTAGGGGGAGTGCGGTGAAGAAGAGTTTGCTCCTGAGAGCTTTGGTCTGTTGGAGAATTCTTTCTCCCACCCTGGAGAAAGAATTGGGGTGTGGTGGGAGCCCCTTCTGCCTGGGCTTAATTTGCCCTGTCATTTGAGGCTTCTTCTTTCCAAACATGGGCCGCCTGGGAACCCCAGCTCCTTGAGCCAGTGGGTCCATGCCTGTGATGCTCTAGAGCTGAAGTCTCAGGACCGTGAGCAGCTGGATGCCTTCATTGACCAGCTGTACAAGGACATCGAGGCAGGTTGGTGAGAGGGGGTCATTGCCTCGCCCAACGTTGGAGACACCCCCCCCCCAGTCAAATGGTGGACACAGTCATTCTCAGGAAGCACTGAGTTAATGGTGGGGAAAGTCATCCCTTTGTACCTAGGGGCAGCTTCAGATCTGTCCACAGGACACATGCTTGAGAAATGGCCCAGAGATCCAACCAGAGGCTCCATCCTGGGAGGAGGGGGAGTGCCGGACAAATAGGGTGATGTTGCAGACAGAAGAGCAAGCTTGTGCTTCAGAGAAGCAAGTTTCGGTAAAGTGGTAGGGCCTGAGTATGTTAGTGTGGTGGGGTGGCAGGACAGTGGAGCTGGTGCTTTTCCTCGCCAGCCTAGTTTCTTTCTACCTATAATATAATATGTGTAGAACAATGTCTGCATGTTACTATTTTACAGCTACCGGCGAGTTCCTTAACTGTGAAGGGTCTGGCCTCTTTGTGCTTCAGAGCTGTTGTGAGTCGTGGCACTGGGTAGGGGTGGGGGTGAACTGGACCCTTGCTGGGTAGCCTCATAGCTATGGTTCATTTTTCTCAGATGGCCCTTCTAGGCTAGCTGGACTGAATCTGGGAGTGGGATTAGGCCTGAGTTTCTTTGGGGATTCCCTTAGGTAACTTTTTGCTTCATTTTTTCCTCCATTTAATTTCATTTAATTTATTCAATTGCTTTTACTTTTTTTTTTTTTTTATGGTGCTAGGAATGTAGCCCTGAGCCAAACATATGCTATGTAAGTGCTCTGCCACTGAGCTACACCCCTAGTCATCTGCTCAGCTTTAATAGATGCTTACATATGAAATAGTGTGCCAGGCCCTAAGACCCAGAGATTGATTCTTGCAAAGGAAAGTTTGGGCTTTGCTGTGTCACTGTCCAGTGGGGTGTGTTAGGGGAGCATTCAGAGAGTCCAAGACGCCGGCAGGGTACTGAGGGTAGGGAGCACGGGTGAGAAGGCCAGTCTCATTAACAATTGACAGGGAGGGCCAGGGTTAGCTCTACCAACTGCCTTTACCAGGTCTCAGCTACTTGCTCCTTAGTTTTCTCACTGTATTTCCTTTCTGCCAGGCTCCAGGGAGGGTTCTCAGAGGGCCCAAGTTAGTTAGCCATTACCTTATGTCTAGTAGCAGGCAGGATTGAATTGGGTTGTATAATATGGGCAGCCCTTCAGAACCTTGTCTGTTCCTAATGAGACAAGGAGAACATAACTCAGAATGAATGGCCAGTCTTGAGAGGTTGGAGCGGGTAGTGATATGTGAGTGCTTTTATGCCTGTGTTCTGTGGTCTTCAGAAAAGAGCACTGGATGGGAAGGCAGGAAACCTGGGGTCTGGTATCCACTCAGCCCACCAGGATTCTGAGAAGAGGAAAGGAAGGGACTCACAGTGCTCTGCAGAGTTGAGATCATGATGCTAATAATAATAATTATTATTATTGCCTGCTAATTATTATTAGTTAATAATATTCTTCACTTGCCACTTATGACCTAGGCAACCACAGCTGTGTCCCCAATGCAGAGACCTCCTTCCCAGAAAACAACTTCCTTTTGCATGTCACCGCCCTGGAGGATATTAGCCCAGGAGAGGTGAGGGGGGCTAGGGCTGCATGGGTTGTTGTGGACAGTGGGCCTGGTAAGTTCTCTCCAGGGATTAGGAACAGCAGTGGCTAGAGCCTCTTAAGGTCAGGATCTTGGAGACTTCTCACATTCCTTAGGTCCTGAGTATTTGCCCTTAGGTATATTCTAATCCCACCCTGCTTCAAAAAACAACTCCAGAAAGCTTCAGAGCAATGTTTGAGGAACAGTTATGCGCCCAGGTTTCTGTCCCCAGCCACCTTTTGATCAATGGATCTTCAGATTCTAATAAAGTGGGAAGTAGCTCTTTGTGGCTTGTCTGTGGGGAGCTGATGTGGGTTTGGGTGTCCTGGCTATGAGTGTAGTACACAGAGCAAGTAGAATCATACCAAGGTAACCTTTGAGCCTAGCTACAGACCTTGGCCACTGACTGGCTTTTACCATGCCCCAAAGCCACCTATAGCCTCCCTTCTATCTGATGCTGGTTGTCAAAACCTCAGTGCCTGCCTGCTGAAGCTATGAGAAATGAATTGGCGTAGCCCATCCTTCACTGCAGGGCAGCTCAGGCCTGGCTCCCAGGAATTGGACAGTGGGTGGAGACAGGGCAGTTGTTGGTGGAGCCCTGTCTAATGGAAGGTACACCATCTAGTTTCTCTAATCCAGTCTATCCTAATACAAGACCTCTATCTCTTCTCTGCCCTACAGGAAATCTGTATCAGCTACTTAGACTGTTGTCAGCGGGAACGCAGCCGCCACAGTCGCCATAAGATCCTCAGGTGCCAGCTGGGGACATGGTTGGGCAGCTGGGCTCAGGGGTCTTTCATCCTGTGGCTGCCTGACTTTTCACCCTCATCATCCTCTCCACCTGCAGGGAGAACTATCTGTTTGTGTGTTCCTGCCCCAAATGCTTGGCAGAGGCTGATGAACCCAATGTGACCTCAGAGGAGGAAGAAGAGGAGGAGGAGGAAGGAGAGCCAGAAGATGCAGAGTTAGGGGATGAGATGACTGATGTGTGATGTTGCCCTCCCTGGAAGGGGCCCTGCCCTAGACCCTCCAGAAAAGGGGGCCCTTCCCCCAGAGAAGAGGCTTGGAAGGAACTCCCCATTGCCTGCTTTCCCCCTTCCAGCACTCTGCCAGAGCATAAGATGAGGGCTGCATCCTAGGCCCTGAGCACTGCTGCTGAGTTGGCTCAGGCCCTGTGCCATCACTGAGCCTTCCAGAACTGACCTCCCTTGAGTTTACTCCATGTAGGTGTGAGGGGTTGGAACCAGGGTCTGGGCCTACCAGTGTTTCTTAGTCCACACTCACCTGTCCACCAGAAGCTTTTCCCCTCATCTGATTATTGGCTTATTTTGAGAGGGTAACAAAGTGGCATATCTTACAGCACGCCAGTCTCATTGAAGTGGAAATGGGAGGTGTGACACTTCACCTTCCCTATCTCACACCTGCCACAGTTGTAGCTGGTAGGGTGACAGCCTGCCCATGAACCAGAGGGTAGAGGCAGAAAGGAGGATCTGGGTCTCCAGAGCACCTTCCCTCAGGCTGGCTGCCAGGAAACACTAGACCAGGGTCATGTCCCCTCCCCAATTCTCACAGTTTGAACATCAGGGGAAGTGGAGATTAACCCTTTCCCTAGATACCAGAATCTCTGTACCTTGTGCCTTGTCTCCTAGGCCCTGGCACAGTAGCAGGCCCCATGGGGTGTGGAAGAGGCCTTTGCTTCCCTCAGGAAGGGCTCATTGCCCTTTCTTACACCTTCTTCCTACTGAAGGTTCTAGCAGTCTGGCTGTGACATGTGAGATGACAGGCCTGTGCTCCTTGTTTAGGATGTTCGAGTCTTCCTGGAGCCTGTTAAAATGGGCCAGTGAAGGGCTCTCCATCTTTAGAGTTTCCACAGGGAACATAGAAGTCTTCCAGAAACCTAAAGGAGCTGGGCTAGATACTTGGCAGTTAGCCATGACTGTCCCTTCCTTCCCCCAGATAAGCATTTCTCACTAGGTGCTATGCGCATCACAACCCAGTTCCTTCCTGCCTGCCTTCCTTGAGGGGCTACCCCATCATCTTTCTGAGAGATCCCAGGGAAGACAGGTACCCCTTTCAGGCCCTTTCCTGGCCATGGAGCCACGTGGGACCTGTCCATCTGGCTCCCTTGCTTGCTGGGTCTTTGTTCCTTCACAGCAGTCAGCGCCCCTCTTCTGCTCTACCTGCCCACTTCCTCAATAAAATATGAGTGGTGACAGGCCTTTGTAAGTTTGTTTTGTGGTGAATGGCTGGACAGAGCTCCCAGCAGTCACAGAGGTACAGAGGGATACAGGTTAGATGAGGTGATGGCAGAAGATGGGGGCTAGTCTCCCCAGCTATGTTCATCTCGTCTCTACCACACTTTGCTGTGCAGATGTTCCTAAAGTCAGAATAAAGGTCCTCCAAAGCCTGGTTTTGATCCCTAGCACTAGGCTACAAGATGATTCCTCTCCTCAAGGAGCTGAACTACAGCTTTCTGGGGCTTCCTGAGCCCTTCAACAGAGGGCTACATTGGGATCCAAGACTAACAGTCTGAGCATTGGTCCTAGGGAATCTAGGACCTAGGGAACGATTTTATTCACTGGACTTCAACTACCTTTCCTCAAAATGATGGTTTGGGACCAGAAGAATAAGTCTGGAAACCCCAACCCTATGTATTCTTATTCTAGGAGACAGAACCCTGATGAGAAGCTTTATTGCTATAAAGTCAGTGAGGGTTTATTGAGTCCCCAGACACCAATTCCTTATACTTCTCCAGCAATTCCTGTGAAGGTCATTGTGAGGAGACCATGGATTGGGTAGGTTGAACCAGGTGGAATGTCACAGGTCACAGGTGGCTCTCAGGTGGCCTGCCTCTAGCTCCTTTTGTTCTAGATTCCTGCCAGAAGCCCTGGAGTCTGACTCTTGTCTCCTCCTGTAGCACAAAATGTTCTTGGGAGCCTTGGTGAAGGGAAAGCCAGTGCTGTGGCTTTCCTCCCTCTGCTTGGTTCCACTTGTCCCCAGATGCTCCCCCCAGATTCCATATAGCAGAATTCCTGGGTTTTTCCTTTTCAACTCAGAGTCACTTAAGGCTAGAATGTGGAACCAGTTCTACCAGAAGGTCCAAGGTGGTTGTAGCAGCTCAAAGGTGGGGATGCTGGTGACATTGACTGGGATGGAAATGATGGCCCATGGCAGTCCATGCTGTTCCAGAGAGCGACGGATCATGTAGCTGGTAGGGCATGAAGAGAGGTGATGATCACTTTCTTGGCACTCCAAGCTGCCCCACTGTTTCCCCTTGGGAGTTCCAGAGCCTAAGAACTTTTTTTGCCTTTCAACTAGGGTACCCCAAGACAAAGCCTGTGGCTTGGAAGTGTAATTACCCATTACCTCCCAGTTGTGACATCCCACTTGGTACCGACAAGCCAGAGACAGGAGCCCTCACCCATCTCGGCCGAGCAGGAAGAGAGCAGGAATGTCAGCTGTGCGCTGGGTACTGTCCTGGATCATTTCTACATAGAAGCTGTCATTGTCCACTGCATTGTCAGAGATGATCACGGCCCGCCCACCGTGCTCTTGTACCACTCGGGTCTTAGAGAGGAAAGAGCAGCCCCTGAAAGGTGGCAATGAGACCAAAAGAAAAGGTCCTAGTTACTCTTCCCACCCTACAACCCTAAGAGGATGAAAGGACCATGAAGAACTTGTTACAAAGGTTCCTAACTACATAGCCCAAAGCATGGGCTTTGTAATCTGAAGGCATTTAAAGACCCTTAATGATTATTCAAAAGCAGCTACTTCAAAGCACCACCATTAGCCATGGTCTCAGAATCTGCCTTATGCATGTCCACTCCTTACCCCCTCTCCACCAGAGCGATTTGATCCTGAATGAAGAAACCGTTGCTGAGTTCCCCACAGGCCTCTGGAGGTTCAGCAGGGACAAGGTGAATCTGTTCATACCTCGTGTGCTGAAAAATGTTTAGACATTTGGACAGGTGAGCTACATCTGCTTTGAGACTGGGCAGACAATCTCATCTCACTAGCACTGTATCACAAAGGGTGAAGGAAATGTGGCGTGGTTTCTGCGTTTCTGGGCACTTGAACATTTTTACTTAATTCTTACAAAGGTCTATATGGTCATCCAAGCTCACTCTGCATTCCTGTGAAATAAGTAGGGGAGCTGATTATAGATGAAGGGAAGAAAAATAGGTACCCAGAGGTAGAGCTGGCAGAGAAAGCTGTGCCCTGTTTTTTCTTGCCTTTTTTTTCTTTTAAGATGAGGTCTCACTGTGTCCAGGCTGGTTTTGAACTCACTATGTATGTATCTCAGGCTGGCCTCAAACTCATGGCAGTCCTGCCTCAGCTTGTGAAATACTGGGACTGCAGGCGTGCACCACCATGCCAGGTAAGTTTTGTCATGATTTTATGCTCCCAAAGAAGACAGCTTGTCTCTCCATGGTGCCTAGATCTAAATATGATCAGTGGAGTAGTTGGAAGTGTTTTCTTTCTGAATTCCCACTCCTGGGAGACTGCTAGATTCAGCTTCTTTCCCTTTCTCAGCACTCAGAAGGGATTAGAGGGACACCATAGCTCAGTGAAGGAAAGGGGGAGGCTGAGAATCAGAGATCAGGGGTGTTGCTGAACTTACAAAGATACCACCGAAGTCCTTGGCAGGTGTGGCTGTGAAGATGTATCGGATGTCCCCAGGACTCAACACTTGGAAGTACAAATAATCATGGATGCGTAAGCCTGAAGGAAAAAGAACAGATAAAAAGCCCCCAGGAACAATGTGGTTTGAGTTCAAATGATGAACTCCATGTCTTCAACTTCTCTGGCTATAGTCTGGGTGTAGGGGCCCAGGTTTAGCTGATTAACCCTGGGTGGGAAGGATAGTTTTTCTCCTGGGGAGCTCATGTGGATGGAATTAGTAACCCCAGAGATTTATATTGATGCTGCTGCTGCTGCTGATTTATATTGATGCCGCCGCTGCCGCTGCCGCTGCCGCTGCCGCTGCCGCTGCCGCTGCCGCTGCCGCTGCCGCTGCCGCTGCCGCTGCCGCTGCCGCTGCCGCTGCCGCCACAGTTACACCAAGAAGACTGAGAGCGGTACTCTGCCTTTGCTCTGAAGTGCACCTGAGAATTTCAAGGTGAAGGTGGAGTACCCTGGATACAAGAAGATTCTCACTAAAACTTAGATGTTGATTCTGGTACACTACCATTCCCCTGTTCCCCTAGCTCAGTCACTATCATCTCTTATCCTGATTATTCCAGCTGCTTCCTCCTCTTCTCCTCCTCCCTCTCTTGCTCCTCCTCCTCCTCCTCCTCCTCCTCTGAGAGGTTTCACTATGCAGTTTAGGCTGGACTTGAACTCATTTTGTATCCTAGGTTGACCTAAAACTGCAGCGGTCCTCCTGTCTCAGCCTCCTAAGTGCTGGGATTTCAGTTGTGTGCCACCATGCCTGGCTAATGCAGTTTGTTAACTGGTCTATCTGCCTGCATTTCCTTTTTTTTGAGCCTTGCTATGTTGCCCAGGCTAGTTTCCAGCTCCTGGATTTAAGCAATCTTCTTGCCTCACCTCTCATTTACCTCCATTCGTGTTACCTAAGGTCCATTCTCCAAACAACAACCAAGGTACAATATCCATAATTCTTACTGTCTGCCTCTCCAGTCGGGCAAGGATTATAAATTTGCATAAATTCAATGCTGAATCCCTAATGCCTAGCACAATGATGGGCTATAGTGGGTGCTCAGTAAAGGTCACAGTGAAAGAACAACTACATCATGCTCCACTGCCATTAGCAAGAGAACTGCCAGAGCCACCAGTGTTTTGGGGATATAGGAATTTCTTCAGTGTCAGAGTTTAACGTTTTACCTGGACTTGAGTCCCCAGGTTCCTTAGTTTTAAGACTGACAAATGCTCAAAGAAGCTGTGGCCACAGGTCCATTAGGTAACCTATCACTGTGAGCCAGCTGTCCTTGCCCAAGTCACAGCCACCAGACAGAGCTCCATGGGATTGGCAGTGGACTATATGGCTTTTTGTACTCGGAATGAGGAGTCCATCAGATTCAGACGCATCCCCCAGGCAGCCTTACCAGATTGGTGTTAACCACCCCCCCATCTTTGCTTGGCCTTTGCATATCCTTATAGGTGTGTAGATTGCAGGTACATATGTACATGTTCACATATGTGTGTAGGTGTATATCCTTGTGAAGGCGCAAGCGAATTGTGTGTTTCTGCATGTGAGCCCACGTGTAGGAATCTGTGCTGTATATGCATGCGAATGCTCACATATGTGTCGCCGGCTTCTATTTCCAGCTGTGCCTGTGTCTCCTGGTTGTGCCTCTGATCACCTGGGTTGGTTTTAGTTGAGGTGGTGTTGATGGGACCTGTTTCGACCTGGGGAGCTGAGGACTCAGAACCTAGGGTTAGGCTGCACCCGGCTCAATGTCCCTGGAGGCCAGCACCCACTCACTTCGGCGCCTGTCCCTAGACCCGCTCGGCTCCGAGCTCGCGGGGTCCCCAAGGTGACCCATGGCACCCGGCCCTGAGACGTGCGCAAGCCGGACGACCAGCCCCGCCCCGCAGCCCCGCCTTTGTCGCTCACCGTGGGCCGCGACGCACGCGGGCAGCCAGAGCACCAGAAACCACCAGCCCGCGGCGCCAGGGACCATCTCCAGGGCCCGGTCCGGCGCCGCGCTTTCTCCTGTCCAGCCTCGCGTAGCTCTCCGGACTTTAGCTTGACAGCTGCTCCGGCCTCCCGCCCCCAGACCCGCTCTCTTCGCTGGTTGACGGACGAGAACGAGGCCCACTGCTTATTGGCTCTGACGCATGCTCATGAAGCCTTATTTTCCGCCTCTGCGCCCTAGCCCACTTTCTATTGGCCAAGAGGAGTGGGGCCAATGGCTGGTTGGCCTAAACTCTTAAAGCAACTGCTGGCCCTCACCCCAGCCCCGCCCCCTGTTTGTCAGTATAGCTTCAACTCTCCAAGACCAGGTTGGCAGTGGGCGGGTCGAGGAGGCTGGGTAACGGGTGGGCGGTTCATAGGGAGCTCTTCAGCTGTGCAAAGTCCTGGTCCGGTGCTCTTGCTTGTGTCAGCTTCGCTCAGTAACCACTTTCCTTCTCCCAGGGGTTTCCAACTCCTCCCCAGTTCCTCCTGAGGGGAGGCAGTCGTCTAACGCCCAGGTGGTGGTCCTTGGCCTAGTTCCACCACCAATTGCGCGCTCACAGTTATCAAGCTCTGATGGGCTGGTGCACCTCATCTGTGAGGAGGCTCTGATCAGCTCACAGCCAGAAAGCTGGCTGTGGAGCCAGTTTCCCACGCTCGCTTCGCTCCCACTTGCTGTGCATTTGTGACTGTGGACACCTTTCTTCTCAGCGTAATCTGTAATGTGGGTACCAAACGGTACCAATGCACTAGGGCTGTTAAGAGTTAAATGAGATCACTCACACGAGATGCTTACTTAGCATAAGTTTATCCCACAGTCAGCGTTCAATAAATGTTTGAGTTTATTGCATGTCTGGTCTGGTGTCCAAGGGAAGAAGGGAACTGAGCAAAGATCCTACATGGTCAAAGAGAAAGCTACACACCCATAATCCAGCCTCCATAAACAGCGCCTGGCTCTAGAGCGCCCCAGAGGCCCAGCCTTTTGCCCTTCTAGCCGCACCAACTCTGTGGTAGCGAACCATAGAGTGGCGGAAGCGCCTCGTCCCTTCCTCTTCTGGTCTCACGGCTTGGCGAAGCTTCTCGGGACTTCTTTGGCGCAGAGGATTGTGGGCCATCTGGGCGGCCGGAACAGAGAACGGAGGAGTAGCTGGCCACTGAAGAAGTTGCCAAAATGATGGTGAGTGGCGTTTTGCGAATCCATCGGCATCCACTGCCATCTGGTCGATGGTTGGCGCTGCCCAGCCAGGGCCTGCTCTCTAGGATCCTCTTCAGTCAACTGCCGCTGACCTTGTCTCATCTCCCCTACCTGGGGGTGATCCCGGCCCACCGCGGCGCGGAGCAAGAGCCGTTAGCGATGGCTTTATGAAGCTCGAGGTCCTGGTTGGGCCCGGGGACTACAGATCCCAGGGTACTTGCGGACTGCGAAATCATGTCGCGGGCTCCTTTTGCAAGCTTCTCAGTCAGGACTTGTGTGAAATGAATGTGGGTCGAGCGTGCTTACACTGTCGGCAGCCGGACCGGAAAGCTCGGGCTGGCTGGGGAGGTGCGGGGTGTAAAAGATGTGTGCTTCTAGAACCCGCAGAGACTGCGTGAGGACCTTATTTTGCGCTTATTTCAGAATCTTAGTGTGGTTGCTTGCTACCCTCTAAGTTGCCCACTGTGACGTGCGTGGAAGCAGACTACGCTTGTTCTTGAATTCACTCACTTGTTCAGACAGTAAATAAATGTATGTATAATGCCTTTTGAATGTACCAGGCCCAGCTGGTTGCTGGAGGTGCAGACTCTCAGCCAGGAGAATGGGCAAAGCAGATGAGGGGTAGACATGGTATCAGAGGTGGGAAGACCTAGGCTCTGGTGACATTAGAGAGGATTTCCTATTAGTTGGCTTCCTAACTATGGCTCTCGTTTTCAGAGAATTGTATGTGTGCAAGCGATGTCGGTGTTGGCACTTCAAGCTTCCACTGTACCCTTATCGAGTCTTACTTAATTCTCCGCTCTTTAGAGCCTCAGATGCCTTCCATGGGTCTCAAACCTCGGTGCTATCGCCTCGGTCATTGGTAAACAGGGCCAGATTCTAAAGAGATGTTTGGTGGCAAAATCCTGTGCATTGGCAGTTCATCTACTCGTTTTGAGTTGAGAGATGGTTGAAACTGCTTTTTAGTTCCGGCTGGCCTCAAACTCACTATGTAACGTAGACTGGCTTCGAACTCGAAGCTAGGCTCCTCCCTCCCATTCCGAAGTGCTGGAATTACAGGCGTGCACCACCATCCATGCCTGGCTCATTTTGGTTTAATAATTGCACTCAATACTCTGTTCTGTCCTTCAGCTTCTCCTTGTCCCGATAGATTTCAGACTGACCTCTGTTAGATGTTCCTTATGCTACCTCCTATTTTGTGAATCCGGCTTGAACTCAAGGTAGAAGAAACTTCTTCAGAAGCATCTGTCTCCCTTCATACCCTGCTTTCTGTTCTTTTTTAGTTTCTGTGCAACATTGCTTATTTTTGTTTGTTTGTTCTTTTTTGTTTTGTTGAAACGGTTCTCACTAGTAGTAGGCTGGCCTCAAACTTGTGATCACTGCCTCAGCCTTCTGAGTGCTAGGATTACAGGTGAGTGCCAACACACCAACTAACATGACCTATTCTTCGTCTGTGCAGAGGCAGTACAATATAGTGTAGCTGTTAAGGTGAAGGGTGAAATAATGACTGTGTAACTCAGCCCTGCCATATATAACTTTGTGAATGTGAGCATGTTATCTAATTTCTGGTGATAACCAGACGATGAGATTTTTAGTACCAGGCATCAAACTCATGACCTCGAGCTTGCCAGGCAGGCACTTATGCTGCTGAGCTAAACCCCCACCCCAAGACGTTGAGATCCTGACTCACAGGTAATACAAACAAGGCTGGATCAAGTATTATAAAACTCCTGCACAGAAAGCTGTATTAAGGGGAGGGGAAAAGGGGCCTTAGCCCCAGGGCTTTGGTTAAAGGGAATGAGCAGTTGGTGGAGAGGGATTCAGAGAGTGACCAAACTGCTGCAGATAGCAGATTTGTATTGGTAATTTCCTTTGGCCAGGAGTGTAGTTCTAAAAGATGGGTTTTTTTCCATGATGGAGACCCCCTGATGTTCAACTCTTAGATGGTCCTAGAGGCTGTTGACTCTAATATCTGGCATCATTTTGCACAAAGCATCCTGGCTTTGTACTTACTGGGCTAACGGTCAGTCAGCTTTGCTCAGAAGTTACTCTTAGCATTGGTATCATTTTGCATAAATATTTTGACATAATAGTACTGAAAGACTGTTAGTGATTGACCTCCTGAAAAAGTAAAAGTGGGGTAGAAACACACCAGCTTCAGTGGACAAATTGATGTGATATTATAGTCTTAGACAAAATATTGTTTTCCATGTGTATGTGTATCACTGGAGATGAAAGCAAACTTTCACATTGAGGTACATCTGCAGCCCTTTTTTAAAAAAAATTTTTTATTGGTACATTTTAGATACACATAATGATAACATTCATCAGGGAATTTTACCTGTACATGATATATCTTGCTGCTTTAAATTTTTTTATTTTGAGACAGAGTCTCCTAAATTGTCCTGGTTGGACTTGTACTACTGCCTTAGCTTCCCAGAGATGCTGAGATTACAGGCATGTGCCACTGACCCTGTCTCAAAACATTTCTTAAAATGATCAACCTGTCTATCTACAGAGCTAAATAAAATCTGACTCAAGAGTGAAGACAGCAAAGGGGACAGACACAATGTAAAGACAGATGCCATGCCTTTTATCTCAATGTAGGCATCCATCAGGTATCTTGTAGGCCCAAGGGAAGAGTTGGTGTTCTCAGTGAAACCAAACACCACCACCACCACCTCCTGCCACCTTTTTTTTGAGATAGAATCTTACTCTGTAATTGAGGCTGACCTTGAACTCCTGGTAATCCTCCTACCTCAGCCTCCTGAGAGGTGGAATTACAGGTGTGCCCGACTACATGTAGCTAAAAGCAGCCTTAATTTTTTGAGAAGTAACCCAGGCAGCTGGTTGGGGTAAATGTATTCTAGCTATGTGATCTCTACAGTTAGTAACTTTAAGTTGATTTAAGAGCAAGTAGAGGGGCCAGGGATTTAGCTCAGTGGTGTAAGTGCCTGTTTGGCAAGCATGAGGTTGTGAGTTCGATCCCTGGTACCAAAAAAAAAAAAAAAGCAAGTGGAGCCGGGGTAGTGGCACACTGCTGTAATCCCAGCACTGGGGAAGCTGAGGCAGGAGGAAGGCTGTGAGTTCAAGGCCAGCTTGGGCTACCCAGTGACTTCTAAGCCAGCCTGAACTACATAGCAAGACCCTGTCTCAAAAAGAAAAAAGGAGGTGAAGCTAGAGAGTTTAATTTTTTCTTCTTCTTGGTAGCAATTTCCCATTGTATGAAAACATTCTGTTTTTGTGGTTTTATTAGAGTTTCACAACAGGTCTGCTGAAATGTGAAGGTTAATAAACTCCCGGGAGAGAGTTTGCTCCTGAGAGTTTATTTTGTTGTTTCAGCTGTCCTACCACTGTTCCACCATAGTGGTCCCTGTTTCACTGATCCTTAGTCTCTTAGTGGGAATAGCAATATTGTTATGTAGAATTAAATGAATTAAACATGTGCCTAGCAAGTAAGTAAGCTCTCAGCAGATGTTAGCTAGGGAGTTGCTTGCCTCCTTTTCTTCCTTTAATATGTCCTGCTGCCAAGGCTACCAGAAGAACTTTCATTGGCTTTCAGAGAACTGGCAATCAGAGGACCAAAGTTCTCTGTACTGTGGAAAAAAAAAAAATCACCCACGGACTCCAGACCACCACATTTGAGTTTACCTAAACTGATGTTTGCTGTTTTGTCAGACTGATTCATTTCCCTGCTGGATGTCTCTTTTAGAATGTGAAATCAGGAGTCCTTTATGTTACACAATTGGCCTCTGGTATTCTAGAAAACTTCTGTGTTGGGCAGAGGTAAAAAGATCCCCTGAAGAAATCTTCTGACTTTGGCATAGCTTGGACATAATATATATATCCCAGCCTTTGTGGTATTAAGCTGTGTGTGTCTTGGCATATATTTATTTTTTTCAGTCAGGATCTCAGTTTAGGCTGGTCTTGAACTAATGGTGATTCTCTCGCGTCAGCTTCCCAAGTGCTGGCTGGAATCATAGGAGGATGAAGAGGAAGATCATTAAGCTGAAACTGCAAGGTGTTTCATAATTCCCATGGCAAAGAACTGAGGAGTAAAAATGAGATTGAAAGTAATTTAGGGACAGAAGATATGTTTGTCATAGCAGTGCCTACTGCTGGAGAAGTAATGAGAGAGTCTATCTTCCTTGGCCCAGCTTGGCTTATGCTAGCTCTGTTGGCTCTTCTCTCCCTGTTGGATCTCTCCTTTTTCCAATTTTCCATCTCTATGGGTCCTCTGAAAGCATAGGGAACTTGAGAACTGTGGAGTCAGCTGCTTTGAAATCCTGGCTTTGTATTTAAGAATTCTCAGGAAATTTAGAGCCACGCTGCGGCCAGTGTTTTGTTTTGTTTTTAAAAAAAACCAAGAAGCTAGTGCTATCTTATTATTTCATGGGTTATATCAGGCATTCCCAGGTAACAGTTGAAAATTTTTTTTTTTTTTTGGTAGAAATTGAACTCAGGACCTTGCACTTGCCAGGCAGGTGCTTATGCCACTAAGCTATATCCCTGACCCAACAGTTGAATTTTCAATACCACAAGTTACTTAATATTTCTTCATTTGTGGCCAAATACACAAAGTAATGTTATTATTGTCCTTACGGTTAGGAAGATGGATGGTGATTTAATGAAGGTGATAAGCCAGGGGAAATAGAGTTGTGGGATTTCTGTTCCAGATGCCCCTGTTTACCATTACAGAGAAAAGTTTGGAAGAATTATTGCTTTGGTTTGCTGACCTAGTAGTAAGAAAGTGGTTTTGGTAGAACTTGTAGATGGGGATACAGCTTGGAAGTAGAAGTGAGAATACATTTGTAGAAGCATTGTATTATTATTAGCCAACTGAAGAGGTAAAAGAACTTGTTGAAGGTGTTAGGAAAGAATTTGATTGAAGTGGATTTTTGTTTTTGTTTTTGTTTTTGTTTTTGTTTTTTTGGTACTGGGAATGGAACTCAGGACCTCACGCTTGCCAGGCAAGTGCTATACTGCTGAGCTATATCCCTAATTTTTTTTTTTTTTTTTAGCTTTTGAGACAAAAGTCTCACCATGTAGTCTTGGCTGGCCTCTATATAGCCCAGACTGGCCTTAACTCTCAGTGATATTCCTGCCTGAGCCTGGTGAGTAGTGGGATTACAGGCGTGCCCCACCATGACCAGTTTTTGTTTTTTGTTTTTTTGTAATTTTTGTTTTAAAGAGGATAAAACCAAACAAAATAAAACAGAATAAAGTCCATCAAAACAAAACAGTATAAGTGACACAGGACTTCAAAACAAGATAATAGGAAATCAACAATGGTTATCCTGATGCCTCTGGTTGTCTTCAAAATAGCTGCCCATACCTTCAGACATAGTAAAATCAAACAAAACAGAACAGAATAGAACCAATAAAAACATAACAACACAATAAAGGACTTCAAAGCAAGATAATAGTAAATCCAACATGGCTACCATAATATATCTTGTTATCTTTGAAATAGCTGCCCCTGCCATCAGCTGTAATGAAATCAGACAAGACAAAACAGAATAAAACCCAGCCAAACAAAAATGCAGGACTTCAAAACAAGATAATTGGGAATTAACAATGGCTGCCACTCTCAGAAGATCCCTGTAGATGACCAGCTTTAGGCCTGCAAAGTTAGTGAAACCCTAAACACTATAAGCATTAAAGTATTTTAACTCAATAGCTGTCATCACAGCCTGTGTTTCTCTGGATCAGCCAGTTGCTTATGGGGGTGAGGGCAGAATCTTGGCTCTTGTCTCCCAGCTTGAGTGCCGGAAGGGGCTGGCATCTGGTTTTCCCCACAGCAGCCTGTGCGTGGCGCTGACTTGCAGGGAAGGCTTGGCTTCTTGTTGGCTTCTTGTTCTCCCCTACAGTCTGGGAATGGCACCGACTCACAGGAAAGAGCTAATGTCTGGTTCTTCTCTCAGTGGCCCGCACATGGCACCAGCCCACAGGGAGGGCTTGACTTCTTACTGGCTTCTTGTCCAGCTTGGTTTTTAATTTTGAAGTGTAAGTGTCCATCTAGGACAGGGATGGACAACAGGAAGTTTGAGGAACGATTTCATAGGAGTAAGAGAAGGTAAGGCCTTTCAGGAGACATGTTTTTTTCTTACTGAAGACCTGAGGGACCAGGCATTCTGAAGGGTCCAAAAGAATGCTATCATCAGACTTGGGATATTTCAGAAAAAGGAAAGAATTTTCCTTCTAGTCCTGTACCTGATCCCAGATACAAGGAGATTATCTGACAAGCTTTTTTTTTTTTTTGTTACGGGGATCAAACTCATGACCTCAAGCTTGCCAGGCAGATGCTTGCTTGTGCCGCTGAGCTAAATCCCCAGCCCCCTGGGGATTTAGCTGGGATTTTTTTTTTAAAGCAGTCTTTAAAAAAAAAAAATCCAATGATATGTGATTATTTGGTAAGTATCCTTTTAAAAAATTCTTATTTTTATTGGCGCATTTTATTACATACCTAATAATTACATTCATTATATGTAATGATGTACATAAGACATCTTAATTTTTTTTTTAAATCTCCTCCTGCCTCAGCCTTCTTAGTGCTGGGATTACGGGCATGTGCCACCATGGATCACCTGTCTTTTGACAGGTCTTTTAAAAAAATTTAATGGGTAATGTATTAAATTACTCCCACTCTTTTTCCTTAGTTTCTTGGGCATTTTTCCAGTCCCTTTTTATGTATTTACATATTTGTCTTGCCTCTTACCCATTTTCTACAGCAGTTTTTGTTTAACGTAAATCAGTGTGCCACTCCTGCCAAAAGCTTTTCCAGGGCTGCCTTTCTTTATAGGAATAACATTTCAACTTCTTGTCCAGTTTCAAGTATACATGATCTCCCTTCTGCCTGCCTCTTTAGCTTTATTCTGGTCTTCCTCTTGCTCACTCCTTTTCAGCTGTATTGGCCAAAGGAGATGACTTTTTTTAAAGGAATTGCCAGTTAATATGATATCAGGCTTGTGTCATACGGTTTTTCTGAAATGTGAGTTTCTCACTGCTTGTCGTTAAGCTGGGACAGCCTTGTGCTTTCTTGTAGCTTCCTTACTCAATAACTGAAGTACCCCCTAGGGGTGGACAAGGTCAGTGGCCTTCATACTTCTATTGAACTCCACAGTAAGAAATACATTTGTGTCGCAGCCACTAACACACATATAACTGACAGTAAATATGTTGAAATAGTATTCTCCCTTACTACATTCTATCTATTTCACACAAAATTAGACATTGAGAAATCAGGATGGTGCTTATCTCTGAAAGTTTGGGCTTGGATACACAGAGAGCTCTAATTTGCCATCTACTGTCCATACTGCTGGTCATGAGAAGATCAAAGCAGGCTCTTTGAACAAACTGTCTTCCCAGAATTTCTGAAGTGAGTCTGCAAGTAAAGCATGGTTATTGACCCGTCTGAAGCCTAATGCAGAAGAGAAAGAAAAATCTCTGAGAAATCTGATTGGAAATCAGTCACACACAATATGGAGCCAGCATGAAGGTGGAAACATTACTGTATGAATTAGATGTGTGTCTTGTGAGACCAGACAGAGGTTTGTTTCCTCTGCTTTCCTACACTCCAGCTGAGCTGAAGACTGCTGCTAAGGCTGCCTGCTGGGCATCTCCAGAACAGCACCTCATGCTGTCAGCATCTTGTATACCGTACCAGTGCCCCCTCTGCTTCTCTGAGATTGAGCTGTAGCATAG
Organism: Dolichotis patagonum; assembly: GCA_004027295.1. Lineage (NCBI taxonomy): Eukaryota > Metazoa > Chordata > Mammalia > Rodentia > Caviidae > Dolichotis > Dolichotis patagonum. Next base: position 38,481 of record PVJX010014186.1, read on the forward strand.
ATAAACAGATATTTTGCTGGAGTGAACCTTGAGTAGGGCCTGCTGCTTCCTCCTGAGCTGTGACCTGAATCTCAGCCCAGAAAAAAAGGTCAGGAGTTGGAAAAGCCATGTTCATTGAGCTGGGCACTGGTGAACCCAAGATTTGTTTTTTATACTGGATTGATGCTTCGTAAACCATTTTCCTGGTTGACATATCTGCAGGATAGGTTGTGGTCTCCTCTCAAATTGGGGCAGTTGGAGAATGGTTGTGGTGGGTAGTGGGGACTGTGGTTTAGAAAGCTACCCAGACAATTTCAGGCGTGTGCAGTTGGGAGCAATTTTCCTCCCCTTTCCCCTTTGAGTCCCATTGGAATAGGTTTTTAAATTTTTTAAAGTTTTTGTTAGTATATGTTGTAATAGATGGTTGTTAAAGGCAGTCAATTCCACTTTTTTTTCTAGCCCACACCAGTTATACTGTTGAAAGAGGGAACTGACAGTTCCCAAGGCATCCCTCAGCTTGTGAGTAACATCAGTGCCTGCCAGGTGATTGCCGAGGCTGTAAGAACCACCCTAGGTCCCCGTGGCATGGACAAGCTTATTGTGGATGGCCGAGGTAAGTCTGTAGGTTCCTTTAGACATGCATGTAGGGGACAGGTGTCTGGGGAGTGTTTGGGATTCTCGGGTTGGATCAGAAACTCACTGTAAGGTGTCTGTAACAGATTACTCAATCTACAGCAGTATGTATACATTGTCCTGAATGCTGGGAGTATTAGCTCTTCGCTGCTGGAACAAAAATACCTGACATGTGTACAATTTACAGGAGAAAGGTTTGTTTTTACAGGTTTCAGTCCATGCATGGTAAGGTGGCTGGGAGGCAGAAACAGCATGGTACAAGAAAGCTGCTAAACTCATTTCTGGGTCCCAGGAAGCAGAGTTTGGAAAGCGCCAGATTGGAAGCGGCCAGAGAACAGATAAAAGAGTCCTGAGGTCACATCCTCATGATCTACCCAGAAGTGTTTTAGTCTAGGTGTCTCTGAAGCTTGTCAGGCTGGCAATATTAACCATCACTCTGAGCTCTTTCAGGAATACGTAGGAAAACCTGGGCTCGAGAACCTGGTACCTAGTAGGAAAATGTAGCTTAGAAACATGAAATAGAACCACCTGGAGTTCTCTGTGGTCACATCCATTTCATCATGTTGCCAAGATGGAGAAAACTGCCCTTTATTTTTTAGTCTATTAATTGATAAGTGATAAGAATATGTAAGTAGTTATTTGTGATATTTTAAAGCATTTTTCCACTTAGTTGTACTAATTGCTGTTCGAAGAAAATCAGGAGTGCTTGGTCTTCAAAAGCTTGTGATTTTAGTTCATTGTGTACAGAGCTAACTGTAAAATCAGATTAATCTTCCTTTACATTCTTACTGTGATCTTTTCTGCCTCATCTGAATGAAAAACAGACTCCATGTCCAGATAGAACAGAATGTTTAAAAGGGACTCCAGATTTTTTTGTTTTTCTCTTAAGGCAAAGCAACAATTTCTAATGATGGGGCCACAATTTTGAAACTTCTTGATGTCGTCCATCCTGCAGCAAAGACTTTAGTGGACATTGCCAAATCCCAAGATGCTGAGGTAGGAAAATCAGTCATACGTATTTAAATGGAGGTTGAAACATATACCTGGTTGCTATTTTATTCTTTAATTTTTTTCATGTCTAAAATTATTATGTAAGTAATGTATGCTTGTAAAAATACCAAAGTAGTCTTTAAAAAAGTGTACTGTTCCATTTCATGTAGTTTTTTATATCTATGAACACATTTTAAATAGCAGTGGTCTTTGGGTCAAAATCCTAAAGGCCCAGTCTAAGCACCTGGGACTATGTTGATGTTATTCATGCATTGCTAACTAAATAATTTAATGTGGTAATCTGTTAATCACTGTATAAAACTAGGTTGGAAGCTAAAAAAATCTGCCTGTTTGTGTGTGTGTGTGATGATAGTACGGTATACATAACATAAAACTTCCTTTTCAAGTGTAATTCAGTGGCATTAGTCAATCTTTTTAAAAAATCATTTCTGACACTGAAGTTTTAATATAGTAAGCATCAAGAGAGAGAGGATTGCATTTGTAGTACTGCAGAATATTTATATTACAGATATGTTTGGAAGTTATATTAAAAGGTTTATTAAACTGGGCATAATGGTGTACACTTGTAATCCTATCATTTTTACCTCTGAGACAGGAGGATCTTAATATTTGAGGCCTGAACTCCATAACAAGATCTGCCTCAAAAAAACCAAAATATTAAACAAAACAAAAACAACAATTTATCTGGACACAGTAGCTTATACAACAGTATAGCTTATAGAGAATTAAACTGCAGGTCTGGACTCAATGTATTAATATATTCTACAAGGGAAAATCTCCTCCTGTCCAGAAATCTGCCAGCTTCAACTCTTCTCTATAGTAGTCCCCTTTTTTCCCCTTATGGATTCTTTACCTCTTTACTTTATGAATTCTTTTTTTTTTTTTTTTTTCCTCAGTACCAGGGATCGAACTCACAACCTTCGGCTTGCCAGGCAGGCGCTCAAGCCACTGAGCTAAATTCCTGGCCCTACTTTGTGAATTCTTTACAAAGGATATCAACTGAGGGGTGGGGATTTAACTCAGTGGCATAAGCACCTGCCTGGCAAGCGCAAAGTCATGAGTTTAATCCCCCATACCAAAGGGGGAAAAAAGAAAAGCTACAGACAAAGGACATGAATTAAAAATTCCTTCCCAGTGGGCCAGGGATTTGGCTTAGCAGTATAAACGTCTGCTGACAAGTGCGAAGTCGTGAGTTCGATCCTTGGTACCAAAAAAAAATGCCTTTCTAGCGAGAGCTTAGCCAATTTTCTTAAAAGCTCTTGTTCTTATCTTCCCTCATCACAAATAGGGTTTAGATACCATCATAGAAAAGCATGATCTAAGAAAGATTAGAATTCTGTTAATCTTCATATTTGAAATAATTTTTGAAATAATATAATGCTGACTAGTTTTGGTAGGATTTGGCTAGAAAATAGCTTTTTGTAAACTCCTGAAGTATTTCATGTCCTTAAAGAGTGTTTATCTTCCTTTTCTTGATATTGTGGTTCTTTTGTTATGTAAGCATTGTGTTACAAGAATGACAAGGACTATCTTACTGCATTGCCTTGCACATAATAAGGGTTCTCAGTTAACTCACATGTGTGATTTCATATTTTAAGAAAATTCGATTGTCTAAATCACTCTTTGAAGAAGAGGTATATCTGAGGAATTAATTTTGTAGCCCAGAACTGTTCAATAAGATGGATACATAAGTACTATCACTTTCTATTTATTGCAAAAACCTATGTTTCCAGGAAAAGCTTGACACCCATTGAAAGAGTACCCAGTATACACAGGTAGATTGCCTAAAAATGGAGTTCTGGAGTCTTGTTTCCTGAACATTAGAAAACACGTTTTCTGTTATCCTCTTGCAGGTTGGTGATGGCACCACCTCAGTAACCCTGCTGGCTGCAGAGTTTCTGAAGCAGGTGAAACCATATGTGGAGGAAGGTTTGCACCCCCAGATCATCATCCGAGCTTTCCGCACAGCCACACAGTTGGTATGAGAGTACTGGTTACTTGGCCTTGTGCCTGTGTACCTTCAGATTTTTCTTAGTGAGGAGAATATCTTTACTGTGGTCTGGAAGGACTGTGGAACAGGCTTATTTAGTCATTTCCTGACTTCTCCCTAGGAATCTATCTCATTTCCACTATTTAGTAATTATTTAATGAGATAGATAAAGCCTCTGCTTAGAGTCAGCTTGGTAGATTGTGATGTATATAAAGTGTTCAATAAGTTATAGCTATTTATTTGTAGGGGTTTAGGGGCAAGGGCTTGGAGGGCTGTAGGATCCTAGGTGTGGAACCTAGTACCTCACATATGCTAGATACATATTCTACCATGAATTATGTTCCTACCTCTATTTTGTTTTTATTAAGTACTTCACAACATCTCTTGGAATCTAGCTGTTATTTACCCTCTTACCTTCATTACTGGGGACAAGTCTTTATTACCTGTTTTGGGTGGTAACATTAACATGGGATCATATATGCAGAGTACTTTGGAAAAGATAAATTTAAAATATATTAGTGTATATATACTTTGTTTATAAGTAAAATATAAATTTCTAGAAGTTGTAATCAAGGATTTTGATAAGCCATAGGTTTGGCCTGATCTAGTGCTATTGATTCACTTTTAGTCAGTGTGTTACCTGTACATGCAGAGTTGAATCCTGGAAGTGCACTGATAATACTTCAGCAGTACATGCCTGCTGTACATGTCTAGCTTGGAGAGTTTTTTTACATCTTCCTAGGCAGCTGTCGGTCCTAGATACGCTATTTTATCCATAGAATAGAAATGTTTAAAATTGACAGTGAACAGACTAGGAACTAAGAGGTTGAGATCTACTTCCCCAGTGTGTTTTTAGCAGGTGAGACTCACTCAAAATTCTGTTCTTGGCAGGCAATTAACAAGATCAAAGAGATTGCTGTAACAGTGAAGAAGCAAGATAAAGTGTAAGTTTACAGTCAGCTTTATCAGAACCTAGACTTCCTGTGGCCAGATTGAATGCAGAGAAACATGTTGCAGTCCCTGTATGGATCTCCGTCTATTTGGCTTTTATTGGACCCTTGGCTGTAACCCAGCCCATAGACTACAAGAGAGGCTGTTGAAAAGCTGTCACATGTGATATCTGACTGCAGCCCACATCTGTGACTAATGATCTGTGCTTAAGATACAGAAGGTGATATTGGAGAGGGCTTTTTTTTTTTTTTTTTTTGGTACCAGGGATCAAACTCATGACCTTGCACTTGCCAGGCAGGCACTTAAGCCATTGAGCTAAATCCCCGGCCCTGGAGAGGGCTTTTAGTGTCTGGAAGGGAATGACCTCTGTGTGGTAGTAGAATGAGGTAGGAGGGTTTGGTTTTCAAGACATGATGGAGTTTCTGCCTTTGTGTCCTAGAGAGCAGAGGAAGCTGCTGGAGAAGTGTGCCATGACAGCGCTGAGCTCCAAGCTGATCTCCCAGCAGAAAGCCTTCTTTGCTAAGATGGTGGTTGATGCTGTGATGATGCTTGATGATTTGCTGCAGCTTAAAATGATTGGAATCAAGAAGGTACAGGGTGGAGCCCTAGAGGTAAGTCAATTGTGGTCTACAAAGATAGCTTCTACTTTCATATAACTTGGTATGGGAGGAAGGCACATAGTACAGGTGAAGAATAAATTCACATTGCAGAGAAAGTCAGACTTGAGAGCTGTACTTCCCTATACTGCCACTATAGGATGTGACTGTAGATAAGTTCTGTAACCTCTGTATTCGGTAGAATAAAGCATTGGACTGGTTGGTTGATTCTTCAGAATTTTGGTTCTCCATGTCAGTGTTTGGTGTGGTAAGGCTAGTTCAGAAAAATTACAGCCTTCCCATTTAATAAGTCTCAGAGTTTTTCAGTCCCAGCGAAATGGTCAGGCTTCTCCTTTCTATCCATTTATCTTGGATAGATGGGACATAGTTGAAATTGTGTAAGAACCTTCCCCTCCCCCACAAAGTGCCCATATACTACCCCTGTCCCATATGTAGGCACTATTACAAGTTTATGGGTATGCATCCTTTCAGAACTGCTGGATTCATGTACAAGCATGTAGATACTGTTTTTTAGGCATAAATAATTCCTTATAGTACTTAACTATTCTGTAACAAGCTTTAATATGTTTTAACAGTGATCCATATTAGTACGTATAGCTCTTAATTCAGCAGTGTCCAGTATGCTAGCATAGAACTTTCTGAGTTGTCCAGTATCGTAACCCTATCTACTGATGACATCTGAGCACCGGAAATGTATTTAATGCAACTAAGGAGCTGTATTTACTTATATTTTTATTTAATTTTTAAAATTATGTTTTGGTTCTGGGATTGAACCCAGGGTATAATAAAATACATCCCCAGCCCATTTTAAATTTTTAATTTTATTTTAAAAAGGGGTAAAATTAAACACAACAAAACAGAACAGAACGGGACATAAGAAAGCATAAATTTCAAAGCTAGACAACCAGAGATCTTCACTATCTGTCATATTGTCTCTTGTTTTCTTCCAAATGGTTGTCCATATCTTTGCATATGGGGAGCTCATACTAAATAACATAGCTAATCTTTTCACAAGATGTGTAGTTCACTGGCTCCCACTTGCTAAGCAGCGGGGAAGGGGAGAGGGGGACAGGGGACAGGACGACATAAGATATCTGATTCTCAGCCCGTGCACAGGCAGGATCACAGCTGCAGGCAGGATCACAGCCGTCCCCCAGAGAGGGGTGGAGCTCCTTGTTCTCCCGGCACCCCAAGTCAATCGCACGGTGCAGGTCCCGACATGCCAGGGTCTCTCTCCTTCTGGCCACCAAGAGTCTGCCACACTCACAGCCACTCCCCAGAGAGGCTGTGAGTGCTCCTTGTTCTCCAGGCACCCCAAGTCAACCGCATGGTGCAGGTCCCAAGGTGCCAGGGTCTCTCCCCTGCAGGCCCCCCAAAGTCCGTCATACTCACTTGCTATCTCTTTCTGATGCATCGACCATTCCATTTCCAAAGCTCTGAAATGGCCAACAGACCACAGAAAGAATTCTCTTTAGGCTCCTGTTTGAAACCAGCAGCTACAGCAATCTGCTGGCCTTGCTTCAGGGCCACCCTATTTTAAATTTTTGAGAAAGGATTTTTATCAGTTTTCCAGACTAGCCTCAAACTTGGGATCCTTTTGTCTCCTGAAAAGCTGAGATTACAGGCATATGCTATGCCCAGCCATCAGTATTTCTTTTTTTTTTTTTTAATTTTTTATTTTAAAAGGGTGTAAAATTAAACACAACAAAACAGAACAGAATGGGACATAAGAAAGCATAAATTTCAAAGCTAGACAACCCAGGATCTTTACTATCTGTCATATTGTCTCCCATTCTCTTCCAAATGGTTGTCCATATCTTTGCATATGGGGAGCTCATACTAAATAACATAGCCAA